>SDVV010025848.1:0-12353 GCA_016164225.1 Gammarus roeselii | reverse complement strand
TTGGGTGCACTCTGCAGTAAAGGCCACTGATGAGGCAGAACTGGCCAGAATTAGGGTGCACTCTGCAGTAAAGGCCACTGATGAGGCAGAACTGGCCACAATTAGGGTGCACTCTGCAGTAAAGGCCACTGATGAGACAGAACTGGCCAGAATTAGGGTGCACTCTGCAGTAAAGGCCACTGATGAGGCATATCTGGCCAGAATTAGGGTGCACTCTGCAGTAAAGGCCACTGATGAGGCAGAATTGGCCAGAATTTGGGTGCACTCTGCAGTAAACGCCACTAATGAGGTAAAACTGGCCAGAATTAGTGTGCACTCTGCAGTAAAGGCCACTAATAAGGTAAAACTGGCCAGAATTAGGTGCACTCTGCAGTAAAGGCCACTAATGAGGTAAAACTGGCCAGAGTTAGGGTGCACTCTGCAGTAAAGGACACTAATGAGGTAAAATTGGCCAGAATTAGGGTGTACTCTGCAGTAAAGGCCACTAATGAAGTAAAACTGGCCAGAATTAGGGTGCACTCTGCAGTGGGGGCCACAAATGAGGCAGAACTGGCCAGAATTAGGGTGCACTCTGCAGTAAAGGCCACTAATGAGGTAAAACTGGCCAGAATGAGGGTGCAGTCAGCACTGGAGGCCACGAATGAGGCAGAACTGGCCAGAATTTGGGTGCACACTGCAGTAAAGGCCACTAATGAGGTAAAACTGGCCAGAATGAGGGTGCAGTCAGCAGTGGAGGCCACGAATGAGGCAGAACTGGCCAGAATTAGGGTGCACTCTGCAGTAAAGGTCACTAATGAGGTAGAACAGGCCAGAAGTGATCTTAAATGCCGTAACCCAGGTTAATTGTTGTTGTATCAAGAAATTTAAGAAATTCTTCAAAAGACCTGACGACTGCCCTGTTATTAATTGTATTTTACACGATAGTAATGGACATTCATATTTTTAACTGTTCGACTGCTAACTCACAACTGCTACTTCTTTGAATCAGGCACTAAAATGCCAGCATTAGTTGTCTAACTCCTACCTCTGACGTCAGCATTAAGGGTCTAATCCCCATCTCTGACGTTAGCAATAAAGGTCAAATCCCCATCTCTGACGTCAGCATTAAGGGTCTAATCCCCATCTCTGACGTTAGCATAAGTGGTCTAATCCCCATATCTGACGTCAGCAATAAAGGTCTAATCCCCATCTCTGACGTCAGCATCAAGGGTCTAAACCCCATCTCTGACGTCAGCATTAAGAGTTTCATCCCCATCTCTGATGTCAGCATAAGTGGTCGAACTCCCATTTCTGACGTCAGCATGAATGGTCTTACTCCCATCTCTGACGTTAACATTAAGGATCTAATCCCCATCTCTGTCTCTTACCTTCGTCGTCAGCATATCGTGGTCTCACGCCTACCTCTGTCGTCAGCATATCGTGGTGCAACATTTACTTCTGACGTCAGCAAATAGGGTGTAACATATACCTCTGCCGTCAGCATATCATGACTAGCACCTACCTCTGCCGTCAGCATATCGTGGTCTAACACCAACCTCTGCCGTCAGCATATCGTGGTCTAGCACCTACCTCTGCCGTCAGCATATCGTGGTCTAGCACCTACCTCTGCCATCAGCATATCGTGGTCTAACACCTACCTTTGTCGTCAGCATATCGTGGTCTAACACCTACCTCTGCCGTCAGCACATCGTGGTCTAGCACCTACCTCTGCCGTCAGCATATCGTGGTCTAGCACCTACCTCTGTCGTCAGCACATCGTGGTGTAACATCCACTTCTGACATCAGCTTTTTCGTGGTCCAACTACTTCCTCTTCTTCCTGTCTTCGATGTTAGTGGTCCATCTCTCAACTCATACCTCTGTCGACAGCATTAGACGTCTTGCCCCACCATTACGCATACTTCTAAAATTTCAGCACCGTGATACGTACCATTTGCTCCCGGCAGGGGTGATGCCCCCATAGCCATGGCCGTGGCAGCCAGGTTTGGAGGGACCGAGGAGGGCGGGGGCTGGGAGAGGGGGCCGGGAAGTAACTGTAGTAAAGGAAGGGGTGAGGAAAATAAAAACCCATGGAATTCCCATTTCCCATGAGAGCAATTGTGAGATGAGTAGGATTTCTCATTAATGTTGTTTTCTTATAGCCTCTAAATGATCAAGTCAGCAATCTGAGTTTTCAATAATATTCTTGGGTCAAATATAAGTGTAATTAGTTTGCGTTATGTTATGATGATTTAGGGCTTGGATATAAGATTTAAATGATAGAATACTAAGCAAGAAGTAGCCCTTAAGTGCGACAGAACAGTTTACTACTAAGAGGATTGCAACGGTTCTCGTCATGTGTGAACATAAGCTCACAAACATTCTCTCGCAAAGAACATACGCTCACTAAGAGCATACGCTCACAGAGAACATATGCCCACTAAGAACCTATGCCCACTAAGAACATACGCTCACAAAGAACAGGCCAGAAGTGATCTTAAATGCCGTAACCCAGGTTAATTGTTGTTGTAATTGTTGTTGTATCGCACACAAAGAACATACGCTCGCACAGAACATACGCTGACAAAGAACATACGCTCACACAGAACATACGCTCACACAGAACATACGCACACAAAGAACATACGCTCGCACAGAACATACGCTGACAAAGAACATACGCTCACACAGAACATACGCTCACACAGAACATACGCTCACACAGAACAAACGCTCTCAAAGAACAAATGTTATGTTACAAGTTTCCGGGTTGCGATAATCGGGTAAATCAAGGTTGGAATGATCAAACGTTGGTTTTATTATTGTCTTTTTGTATATAGAAAAGTAACAAGTCAACAGGTAAACTCAATAGCACCGATATAATATTGATTGTCATAACGGACACAAAGAAACCAAAAGTGTAAATGAACAGCCGAAATAAATGTATTAAGTGCAAGACGAGCGTAGGGTAGAGTAGGAGCCTACGCCCGCCTGCTGTAGATGATGGCAAGTCTGTGCGTTCTCTGTGGCCGATCGCAAGAGTCTGTCTTCTGCCCTCTATCGTTCGGGGCCGCGCCCTCCAAAAATGTGGGAGGGCCATGTTCATGAGTATGAAGGAATCCTTCCAATACGGGAGACCATTCACCTTTTTGGGTCATCTAAGAGGCGGGGCGTCCTACTACTCCAACCTCATTGGTAAATATACAACAAAATCCGTTAAGTAAAATACAGGCTCTTCCCATCTATTGTTTAACATATATGATACCCCTAGCTAAATAGTGATATGGGATCTAGTCCCCCCTATTGCCAACACACGGAGTTTTACGAGGTGCGCAAATGGCCCTCAATTCGTCAATGTCTCCTACGTTATATAATCCGCGAAGGGGCCACCTGTTTCTTTTTATACAAACATCGGAGGGGAATTAAAAATATGCTAGACAAGGGACCTCCACGTGAAACTTGAGCTAAGGGTTAACAGGCCTAAGGCCTACACTGTTTCTAGGGACACACTACGCACCTCTCGATGGTAATGTTCGGTTAGCCAAGTTTATAAACATGTGCCAGAGGAGGCCGATCATAAAACAAACGCTCACAAAGAACATTCGCTCACAAAGAACATTCGCTCACAAAGAACATACGCTCACAAAGAACATACGCTCACAAAGAACATACGCTCACAAAGAACATACCCTCGCACAGAACAAACGCTCACTAAGAACATACGCTCACAAAGAACATACGCTCACAAAGAACATACGCTCACAAAGAACATACGCTCACAAAGAACGTATGCTCACAAAGAATGTACGCTCACAAAGAACATACGCTCACAAAGAACATACGCTCACAAAGAACATACGCTCACAAAGAACATTCGCTCACAAATAACACGCTCACAAAGAACATACGCTCACACAGAACGTATGCTCACAAGGAACATACGCTCACAAAGAACATACGCTCACAAAGAACATTTGCTCACAAAGAACATACGCTCACAATGAACACTCTGTGATTGGTCTCGAGATGAAAGCTCTCGGTCTTAGATAAGACTGCATCAGAGTGACCGGGATTTCTAGTTTGATAGAATAACTCTAAGCCTTTAAGCTCTTGAACCGGAGTACTTCGAAATACCTGCATTATTAACGGAAACGTAGTTATTTCATGTTTCATCCTGATGTTTGACGTGGTGAAAATGTTTATTGAAATAAAGTTGAAAGCTTTTCAAGACAATTTATTCAGCTATAAAAGCAGACGTGGCAATCTGAGAATAATACCGGTATTTTAATTTATGACAAGAAATCTGCGCAAAGCTGACAATGGCTAAGTTCATTTAAACGAAGTATGGAGATAAACCAACGGGCAAACGGACGGACGAGGACGGACGCCAGCAATGACATGACCAACGGGCGAACGGACGGACGAGGACGGACGCCAGCAATGACATGACCAACGGGCGAACGGACGGACGAGGACGGACGCCAGCAAGCACACTAGCTTCTTGGGTATGGGAAGGCATAGGCTGATATATTGAAGATGATGGGACAGGAGCTCCTAGGGTGTGGGAAGACAAAGGCTTATATTGGAAAGACGATGGGACAGAAGCTCCTGTAGGGCGTGGGAAGACAAAGGCCAATATCTGTAAAGACAATGGGACAGAAGCTCCTGTAGGGCGTGGAAGACAAAGGCCGATATCTGTAAAGACAATGGGACAGAAGCTCTTGTAGGGCGTGGGAAGACAAAGGCTTCTATCGGTTAAGACAATGGGACAGAAGCTCCTGTAGGGCGTGGGAAGACAAAGGCCGATATCTGTAAAGACAATGGGAAAAATGTTACTCGAGGCCATACATTTCCGAATACTAATGTATCATATTACCTGAACAGATCAATGACCATTTTTAAAATGTTATTCATCAACGTCCAAAATATTTTCAACTACTCCTGGTCACATTATTATTAGTATGTTTGTGATCTGACCACAACGACTTCCAGCCATGTTATTTAATGTGCATGATCTGACCACAACGACTTCCAGCCATGTTATTTAATGTGCATGATCTGACCACAACGACTTCCAGCCATGTTATTTAATGCGCATGATCTGACCACAACGACTTCCTGCCATGTTATTTAATGTACATGATCTGACCACAACGACTTCCAGTCATGTTATTTAATGTGCATGATCTGACCACAACAACTTCCAGTCATGTTATTTAATGCGCAGGATCTGACCACAACGACTTCCAGCCATGTTATTTAATGTGCATGATCTGACCACAACGACTTCCAGCCATGTTATTCAATGTGCATGATCTGACCACAACAACTTCCAGCCATGTTATTTAATGTGCATGATCTGACCACAACGACTTCCAGCCATGTTATTTAGTGTGCATGATCTGACCACAACGACTTCCAGCCATGTTATTTAATGTGCATGATCTGACCACAACTACTTCCAGCCATGTTATTTAGTGTGCATGATCTGACCACGACGACTTCCAGCCATGCTATTTAATGTGCATGATCTGACCACAACGACTTCCAGCCATGTTATTTGATGTGCATGATCTGACCACAACGACTTCCAGCCATGTTATTAATTGTGCATGAAATGAATTCAACGAATTGTAATTATTTTGTTAAATGTGTATGAAATGAATTACATGACCTCAAGTCATATTATTCGAAGAGTTTATATTTTCAAACGTATATGAAATTATTTTAACCACTTCATCATAATTGAATGTTTGTACAATAGAATCGAAGACTTCCTGTCGTATTTGTAAATGAATACGAAATAAAACGCATTACCTTTCGTATTATTGAAAATGTATGAAATTAATTCAACTATGCTGCAAATTTTATGCCGAGATAAATTCAACGACCTCCAGTCATACTACATTTGACTGGAGGTCATATCACTTCATATTGTTCAATGAGCATCTGACAAAGATTTGTCCCAATTTAATGTGTTTGAAATAAATTAAACTACGAAGTCATATTAAATATTAATTAAATGAATTCAATGTGTTAAAGTATTGATTAAATGAACATGAAATGATTGTAACGACTTCGAGTAGTATCTATTGCTAATTAAGTTATTAAACGAGTATAAAATAAAATCAACGTCTTACACACATTATTAACTGTATATGAAATTAATTCAACGACACTCTGTCATATAATTATATGTGTGAAATATATTCAACGGATTCACGGCATATCATTAAATGTGTATGAAATGAACTAAACGACTTCTGGCAATATCAACAAATGAGTATGAAATAAATTCAACGACATCGTCATATCATTTGTGAAGAAAAATTGTGTGTGTATGAAATGAACGATTTCGTCGTATCATTGTGTACGAAATAAATGCAACGATTACCAGTCACGTATTGAACGTGTGTGAGACTAATTCAACGACTGCCGAACAGATTAAATGTGAACCAAACAACATGAAACATGCATGAAATTAATTCAACGACGTCCAGACATATTATTAAATGCTTATGAAATATGAAACAAGATTGAAATGAATTCAACGACTTTCCGTTCTATTATTACAAGTGATCGAAATGAATTCAACGGCTTGGAGTCATAATTATGCGTTTACTCATTTTTAATTTTTTTATGGAGGGTTTTCATTCTCAAACCTTCAAGGCTATTTATTTAAAAGACAATGCAAATTATATTAGATATTAAAAACTGAATTCGCTGGATAACTTATTTTAAATTGAAATAAATACCCTTCGGAGAGAGGAAATTCCCTTATGGAACGAAGCGTTTACTAATTGAAATCTAGGGTTTCAAGTCATATTATCCCATTATGTTTATGAAATGAATGCAACGACTTCCTGCCATGTTATTCAACGAGTATGAAATGGATTCATGACTCACTGCCATATTATTTACCGTGTATGAAATGGAGTCTGCGATTTCAGTTAAATTATTGAATGTGAATGAAATGTAATTGACAACATTCTGGCATCAATATCCAATCAAAATTTCTATAGGAAGAATGCAGAACATTGTAATTACATTATTAAATCAAGGCCGATAATAACAATACATCAAGGCCGGTAATTGCATTACGTCAAGGCCGGTAGTTACATTACATCAAGGCCGATAGTTACATACAATAAATAAAGGCCGGTAGTTACACTACATCAAGGCCGGTAATTACATTACATCAAGGCCGGTAATTACATTACATCAAGGCCGGTGATTACATTACATTAAGACCGATAATTATATTACACCAAGACCGGTAATTACATTACATCAAGGCCGGCAATTACATCACACCAAGACCGGTAATTACATTACATCAAGGCTGGTTATTACATTACACCGAGGCCGGTAATTACATTACACCAAGGCCGGTAATTACATCACATCAAGGCTGGTTAATACATTACACCAAGGCCGGTAATTACATTACACCAAGGCCGGTAATTACATTACACCAAGGCCGGTAATTACATTACATCAAGGCCGGTAATTATATTACACCAATGCTGGTAATTACATTACTTCAAGGCTGGCAATAACATTACACTAAGGCCGGTAACGAACTTGGGGTGAACGTAAATAAGTGCTGACGATTAAATGAAAATACACCTAGAACATTTCTCGACTACTAATAAACCTCTAGATGTTAGGCCAAGGTCACAAAGATCAGACGAGTGACGAGGGCGTCTTACGTGTTCCCTGATCGCCAAAACACGTCTTCATAGCCTTGTTTCGAAGTGACCATCATTTATTTACAGTAACTATTATGCAACCTCTTGGCGTAGGAATGTCACAACTGAATCAAACCCAGATGGATAGGTTCTAATATTAATTGATGGTCATCATATAGTTTGATGGGGATGTATGTGACTAATACATGCTGCAATCATGGACTTCTTTTCAACAGACTCTTTACAAAGCAGTTTATGAACACACAAACCTCATCTTCCAGCGGTGACATTTCGAAGATCGTTCCCCCAGTCGTTCTCAAATTTTGCCAGTATTCATATGCTGCATGTATTTACATCATAACATGTGCTTCATGTGGGACATTGTATCTGCAAGAACCTTGTACAAACGGTAAAAACTCAATCTATAAGCCAACGACAGAACCTTCCAGTGCTATTCCAGCGGCAGCATTTGTGTAACCTAGATTAGTTCTCATCATCTCAACTCACCCCTTGCAGGTTCCAGGGGGGCAGAGCGATCAGCTGATCTTCCAGCACCTGCACCCCTCCAGGCACACAGGCTGGGGCCGAGAGAAGGAGAGGTGTCAATGATAACGAGGTCAGGGTTGGTCCAGATCAGATTCAAGATGGAGGGGGGAAATACGATCGTCATGGATTGAGTCTCGTATAGGAGTGTGTACTAGAGCCAACAATAATACTAGAGCAAACAATCGTACTAGGGCAAGCAATAGTACTTAGAGAACAAATAAATTAAACAGTTACATTGATTGTTGGTACACGTACTCTTATTGTGGGACGCTCTCGGTAATGTTCATTCGGATAAATGAAAACTATTAAGTAACATTCCCATTAAAGAGTTAAATAAGGTTAGGTTAAAGAGCTCATCCTCACCGAAGCTCTGCCGAAAGCGTCAGTGAGCTTCCCCGTAGGGCACGAAACAAGCCGTACAGTATAGTGGAATTATCTTTCCATGCTAACAGTAGGTATTAATGACCACAGGACAATACAGAAGGAGGTAACTGCAATGGGAGGGGGCTTAACAACTCCTGTTTACGCAGTGGTAGATCAAACATTGCGTATCTTGACAGAGAAAATATTTCCACGGATTCTACCCCCCTCGATACTTTGTGTATTCTCAAGTGCAGCAGATGAAAATTTTCCTTTATTGCGCATGAACATCTAAAATTGATATCGTTGAGATAGGTGTTGATGGACGTGTCATTATTACCTTGTTATACGGAAACATGAAACAGTCAATTCATCGGACAATCGTGAATGTGTGACGGTACTAAGAGAAGAAGTCTTCCACTTACCCCTCTGCACGTATTGATAGGCACCTTTCGAAAGTCCTCAGTAAGCCCTCTGGCTAATAGAGACAGACACCCTTCGACAGTCCTTCATTCAACCCTTGGCCCGTAGTGACAGGTGCATCTTGATTCTCGCCCTCCCCCACTCGGCACGTTGGCCCGTAATGATAGGTACTCTCTGATATACTTCTCCACTTACCCGCGGCCCGTAGTGATTGGTGCCCTCTGATAGTCATCCTATCACCCCTCGGCCTGTAGTAACAGACGCCCTCTGGTTGCCTTCTACTCACCCCTCGTGCCGAATTGATAGGCGCCCTTTGAAAATTCCCAGTTCACCTCTCTGCTTGTAGTGATAGGCGCCCATTGAAAGCCGTTCAAGCAATCCTTAAAAAAAAAAAATCAAGCGCTCCTCGGTCCGTAGTGATAGGAGCCTCTTGACCGTCCTCCATTCACTCCTCAGCCCTAAATGATTGGCGTCTTTTGAGAGTCATCCACTCACTCCCCCCCCCAACTGTAGGGACAGGTACCATTTGAAATTCCTCTATTAACCACACGACCCAAAGGGATAGGCACCTTTTGAGATTCATCCACTCACCCCTGAACCGTAGTGATAGGCACCCTTTGATAGTCCACCACTTACCCCAGGGCCCGTGCTGATGACTCTCATGGCCAGTTCACCATTCACCCCTCAGCCTGGAGTGATTGTCGAGATTTTAAAGTCCCCAATATTTATAGGTGCTCATGCAAGCTCTCCACTCACCCCTCGGCCCTTCGTGATAGGCACCCAATGTTAGTGATTCACTCCCCCCAAAGCCCGTAATGGCTGGCACTGTATTATAGTGCCCCACTCACCCCTTGAGTCATAGTGATAGGTGCCCTTTTGGATTTCCACTCTCACCCTACAGCCCGTAACGACAAGCCCTTACTGATAATCTTCCAGTCCCCCTTCATCCCGTAGTGATTTGACACTGTGATGGTCCTCCATTTATCCCATGACCCGTAGCGGTCTCCTTTGATGGTCCTCCACTCACCACTCTGCCTGTAATGATAGGTGCCCTTGAGCCCGTGGCAATAGTCACCCTTTGCTAGCTCTCCACTCACTCCCCGACCGTGGTTATGCGGACCCTAGTAGTGTATAGGTCTGCAAATATGCCCTGGGAACCCTGTCTGCAAATATGCCCTGGGAACCCTGACTGCAAATATGCCCTGGAGGTAGGGGCTACAAATATGCTTTGTGAAGGATTATAGATAGGCAATAATTAGGCGGTGTCCACAACGCACGTGAAGGATTATAGATATGCAATAATTAGGCGCACCAAAACGCAAATTAGTGAAGGATTATACATAGGCAATAAAAAGCGGTGTCCAAAACGCTAATTAGTGAAGGAATAAGATAGGCAATAATTAGGCGGTGTCCAGAACGCAAATTAGTGAAGGAATAAGAGATAGGGTGACTAGATATTTGAACCTATTATCGAATGTAATTGTTATGAAGTATGTTATTTGTTAATGTGTCCGACTCAAGCGGTGTATTTCTCGGACATTATAGTTATATGTTAAGACAAATTTATCTTATGGTCAAGTTAGTTACTGATGGTACATGAGTTACCATGAACGCAAGTTTTTTGTGAGTCGGCCGATGTATTTGTTAGGATGTATGTTATTTGTTAGTGTGTATTACTTAGTCGCTGTATATCTCGGACACTATAAATATATGTTAAGACAATAACTCTTGTGGTCAAGTGAGTTTCTGATGATACATAGAGACTGCCCGGGACGGGTGGAGAAGAGGGGAGGGGGTGACCGGAGTCATGCGGTGTCCGAAACGCAAGTAGAAGCGATTGCTATAGTTCAACCGCAAGTGGTAATTAGCTATGACAATTAGCGATTTTATCTCTGGATGTGCGGTCACACAAAGATTTCATCTCGTGATATATGGTCCTCTTGGAGAATAGTCTTCCTTACGGTATCTGGTTGCTTTCATTTACGATTGCTCACGTACGGATTACATAGATGTACGTTATTAGGTCTTGTCAACGCTGTATATGATTGTTTTGAAATATTTTGCGCGGTGGGAGGGCATGATATATATTACTATGTTTGTTATTGAATGACTCAATTGAATAGAAGGCATTGTTTATGCATACATATTAATGGAAAAAAATACACATTTAGGTGAACAATTTTAGAGTTTTGGCATAAAATGCACGCGTATTCGAAAACATATTATAGGTGGATAATCAATCATGGTCAATTATTCATATATATTTGATTTACATAGAATCATTTAAATCGTTTTAATGGGTTTCGTTACAGTTCTTTCCAATGCACATTTGTTTTCAAATGCCTATTTAGGTGGACAATGAGACAAGTTTATTATTATAATTTATATATTTTTATATACATAAGAGCATACAAGGATTATTTACATTTTATGAACATTTATAGGTTGTAACTTGTTGAGGTTCACGTACTTTCATCATTTCATGCTGAAGTGTACTCGTAGTATTTCTGCGTATTTTCATTCTGTAGCTAATGCACTCTCAAGCGATCGACTTGTACCAATCACTGTCATACGGACAGCAGGCTATGAGCAAGATTGTTTTAGAAATTTAGGATATACAACGTCTATATCTGCAATATAGAACATTATTTCAGCTATATTTTAGTCACATGTTGTTAATTTTTAGTGTTTTATATATCTTCTTTCATCCTGATACAATAATTGACGTGGTTAATACAGATAATAGAACAGACGATTTGTTACAAACATGGTCTTACTATTTGGTTATTGTATGTTTATTGTAGGTCTATTCTTCAATATTTAGAAGGAGTTAGAGAGTCCCCTAGGCAAAAACCTAGTTATCTTTATGGCTGTTTGTATAAGTAAACCGATTTACTAGGATGATAACCCTAGTGTATTACACTTTTTAATGTGAATTAGAGCAGAGTAAAGCATCTTATTTAGCAATTTTATATATGTTGTTGTTGTAAGTTTTTTTTCCGTGACAATCATAGGAATGTATGTTTAAGAGGTGTAAGTCCGTACTGCATATTTGTGGAATTTTCGTAATTGAACGCAAGCAAATGTATAATTTAACGTTTAGAACACGATTTACTGGATGTAGGGGTCCTAAATTAACTGTTTGGCAACCCTTCACCTGACGATTTATATATCTACGATAGCTTAGGTACCTGTGTACAACTTCAATTAGCTTAATATCTATCACATTTTCAACGTGGGGCAAGAGGCGTTTTAGTTCATTTGCAATGCTAGCTCATTCGACTTAAATTTAGGATATCGCAAACAAAGACTTATTAGATATATTATTTTATTATTAATGCATTTTGACACATTTT
>SDVV010025847.1:0-12353 GCA_016164225.1 Gammarus roeselii | reverse complement strand
TATATATAGCTATATATTAATACATATACATATATATATACATATATTATACAGAACTAGAGGACTGCAAATAAAGACCTTGCGTTCTTCAAGATCACGAATTTGACACGACTCAAGAATGATAGGAAATGACTCAACAACGTCAAATAGTTTCTATACCTAGCTTTGGCATCCATCTTTTTGTCACAACGCCTACGTTGACGCTTCTAAAAATTACCGAGTAACGCTAACAAAATTCTTCAAGGACGTACAAATGATTTTCTGTAAATAAACATCTCTTCGTACACGTCAGCAGGTGTAACCGAGAGGGCCAATCATGCAGCCATTCCCAAAGAAAGGAAATTTCATGAAGTGAGGATTGATTGAGAAAGACACTTAAATGTATACAGTTCAAGTCGAAGTTAGAATATTTTGTACAATATCTTGTTGGATAACCAGTGCATAATTCCCAAACACAGCCCGACACATGAATTAGTTATTGAACATGGACACCTAACAAAAAATAGGACGATGCAACAGCTTCTACAATCTATCTCAACATTTGATTGCAGTTTAGCATGTTTTTGAAACAACTCTCAGCACTTTGATGACGGCAATCAACCTGGTATAAGTTAACAGAATCGATAAATTCCACAAAAAAAGGTCACCAATATACATTTATGAAGTCAAACAGAAAATACTTGGATGAGCTGTCCAAGTATATTTTATCCGGTAGAACAAGAAATTCTTGAATAAACTGCATTTCAGACATTCACAAATATGGTGCTTTAAAATCAATCATTACATTTCTACATTGAGAAGCAAGTCGATTAGATTAGAGCAACAAGGCATTCTAGTGCGCATATAAAATCAATCCATTTATTAATACTTACCATAAAAACAATCAACATGGGTGACAAATTTTAAATGCGGTCATCAAGCTGCCAGCAATGGTCAAATTCGTTAACTTCAGCAATTTTTACATCCATGTCAACACACGAAATATTGATTCCGCTGCATTCGGATGCTAGAGCGTTTGTTCTAGAACACCAGGGCAAGACGTCCTACGACCCCGTCTGTGTCGAGGAAACTAAAAAGCGATCATAGGTTTTACATTCTGTATGAATACGTTTACCGAAGTCCCACGTCGGGGTCGTGATAACCATGTAGCGGTAACGAACCCAGTGTTGGAGACGCGAGACAGTTCGGGTTTACGAGTCCCAAACCTAGATCGCAAGCCCCTTGTCGGAGTCATGAGCCTCGTTTCTTAATCAGAAGCCCTGTTGGCTTCGGCATGAGCTCCCTGACTGTGTCATTAGCCCCGTGACTGTGTCATTAGCCCCGTGACTGTGTCTTAGCCCCGTGACTGTGTCATTAGCCCTTCATCGGATTAATGTAATAACAGTTCAAGTTTACCAGCTGCGAGCCGAGGTCGTTAACCTCATACCAGGATCATGAGCCACGTGCGGGAAATCTCGAGCCACAGCATATGTTGACGAGTCTCGAGCTGGGATAGCGAACACAGTGCCGGTGTCACTGGAAGCAGGTTACGAGGTTTTTGGTGGCTTGTGCGAGAGCGAAGGCCGCCTGTATGAGTGCTTGCGTGTAGCCACCCTGCTGGCACTGCGTTCTGAGTGACACTGCACTCTGCACGAGGGCCACGAGTGCCCCGTGCATGGAGACCGGCAGCTGACCGCTGATGGCCTGCAAAGGGGCAATGGGGTTTACACGCTGGTGGTGATGAGGCAAAAGGCACCCAGTAGAGCATGGCTTACGAACATGTAGCAACGATTCAAATAGGGCATAAAATGCGCTCTGGGAAACGACTGCTTATGGTCTAGTGGAGAGGAGTCAAGGAGGCACCCAACAGATCAGTGACAGACTTGAATTTACAATTAAGATTAGAAGGCTCATCTATGACGCAAGCCTCAGAGAGCTCCCGTGTAGGGTGCAAGATCACCGATTACGACAAGTTTGCACCCCAGTATGTGCGGAAACAAAGGCATTCATCGAAAATGAACATATTCATCATTTGTATTTATAGTATGTATGCACGCTAGTGCATACATGCAACAGTGATGGATAGAGGGCTGATGGATTTAGTGTTTATTTTAAGGAGAATGGTGGGGAGGCTGTTAGACTTGTGAGTGTTGAGAGGAAAGGGTGGAGAAATGTATAATCGATCATCTACTGGTGAAGATTCAGATTACAGTAACGAGGCATTCTAGCGCTCTAGAGTCATCGGCCTTTTGGCGCCGAATGTCAAACCAGCAAACAGTTCTTTGTTTTTGTTCTGCTTTTAATGTTCGACTTAGGTTTACTTCTGCGCAAAGTCAAAGTCCTTTACGCGGCGAACGTCTATGGTACGTGCGGGTGCCACAGGAGGTACAGGAACTTTTAAGGTGCTGAGGCCATATGGTCCCAGCACTCCCCGGATGGCAGTAAGGAGGGATAACACACTACCTACCCTGCTTCAGAGCCCCAAGGATCCGCAGCAGTCCCTAAGGTGCCGGGCTACACGCTCCAACACTTGCTGAGAGGAAAGATGAAGAAGAGACAGAAAACGTGGATCCCATGCATAAGATTTACACTAGGTGTAGGGAATTTCACGCATGAGAACAGCAAGAATGGAAAGAAGAAGGAATAGTCGTAGAAAAAGGTTGCCTGAAAGAAAGAGCGCAACTTGGCTGTTAATTGCCACCCGAAAAGAGAATAGTTAGAACCGGTATGTGTTTGAGTGTGCGTGTCTGTGTGCGTGCGTGTGTATGTGTGTTTGTGTGCAACGACTATTAGGAGAGTTGTTAAGGAGTCTGAGACGAGTAAGAGGACATTTGAACTATACGTAAGATGCAAATGATGTAAATAAGACGTAAGCAAATCAGGATGGGAGAGAAAAGGAGAGATAGTGAAGGGTGAAGGAGAAGGGAGTCTGAAGGGAAATAAGGGTGTTCACCCCCTTAAAGACCCCCTTATAGACAGATCATGCACCGGTGCGATATTAAGGTTGAGCCTGTCGGGTGCGATGGTCGGGTACAACGTCATGATGGGCTCGACCGTATCGGGCGAACTCGAGCATCGCAAGCGGAGATCAGAATGGACATTTCTCAGTCTATGCTGGTATGACTCGAGTGCCGTGTGGTAACCGCCTCTCTGCCGTGACACGGACCCTGTCACCCTTGAGCAAGCCCAATCCCTCCACATCGACATCAAGTGGGTGACTGTAGGACAGTGTTGGCTCTGTATTCATCCTGTGCATGAGGTGTAAAGTTTGTGAGTCTGTTTGTGTGCTTAGAAGTGTTATATTTAGGACGAAGAATGGTCGTGTGAAGAGAGCCGAATTGTTGGGCCGGTTGGTTTGGCTTGGATTCAATAGGTTGTGGCAGGGATATGACGGGTCTACAATCTTGCAAAATAATAGTCCCTCTCATACAAAATGGAGTTTGTAGGGAATACTTTGATCTCCTCATGCAAGTGAAGAATGGGTGTGGTCTTTTTACAGTCGTTGGAATGTGCAAGACCATGTTCTGTATGTTTTGTAAAGAATTAATATGTGTTGGAGCAAGGTCAGAGGACCAAGCGGTGTTAGCGTAGATGATAGGCGATGGGCCTGATGAATTGTTTGTAGTGTTGTAATCGATTTTTTGGAGTGGCCGTCGGTGATCGCGGTAAGTACCAGAGACACGTTCAGTATAGGTCTTGCTTTAGTGCTAATGTCGTTAATATGAGGTTTGAACATCATCGCCGTGTCATAAGTTACTCCAATGATAGTGGTAGTGGGACTGTGGCGTACGGGAGTGTCGTTGGTCGTGGCATGAGGGTGGATGCGGTATTCACAGATTTTAGTGTTAATAATGTGTGTGATGACTTACATGCGAACACAGTCATTCTCTTGTCCAGCAGCCAGACTTCAAGAGAGTTCAGGTACTGCTGAAGATGTGCAGCTGCAGTCTCGTGTTTGTGGTGTTGTGATTGTGAGGTCGTCCGCGTATGAGATGATGGTGTTGTGTTCTGTTGAAATATGCAAGTCGTGCATGAAGGCATTGAAAAGGGAGGGGAGAGGACATTGCCCTGTCGGCCATCATTGTTCTTATAATAGACAGCGTGTGCTTGTCTATCTACCAGAGAGAAAACTATCAAGCCTCTTCGTGTAGTTTGGATGGATGTGTATGTTTAGTATTTAATGTATGAGGACGCGTCTTGGAACTGTGTCGAAGGCCTTAATAATATCGATAGTGCATACCAGGGTGCATTGTGCCGGCTTTTCTTCAATCAAACCTCAATGGTGGATTGTCTGGGTGAGGTTGGTAAGAAGTGTGGCTGTGGTGCATTGAATCCTGAAACCATGTTGCGTAGGTGGTGCATACAGAAATGCTTCTTAAAAGGAAAATACACCAATTTAAACGTAGTTATCAAAACAGGTCATCGTTTCGATGCTGTTTTATTAATATCGACGTACATTGCGGGATGGAATAATTATTTTCTTTGTACTGCCATTCAATTTTTACACCACTTCGTATAGCTTTAAGAGGGTTCATGTTTGCAGAGGTTCAAGAAGCGGTAGAGGTGATGAAAGCAGGGAACGCCCCTGGTTTGGACGGCGTTGCGACTGAGTGCCTGAAAAGGGGTGGAGTAACAATTGTCGAATGGCTTTTGAGGCTACTGAATATTGGAAGTGTATGTTGGAAGCGTATGGGCGTAGTTGGTAGTTGAGTCAGTTGCAGTTTGATAATGATACGGCGCTGGTGGCGGAGTCGAAGGATAAGATTAAATTAGAATGTTAAGGATTTCTAGTGCACTGGAGTCAGATTCGAAGGATAAGTTGTGTAGGCTAGTGCCGAAGTTTGGTTGAGTGCGTGAGATGAGGAAGCATCGAGTTAACGTGGGTAAAAGTAAAGTGATGAGATGTTCGAGGAATATCGATGCGAGCAGAATTAGTGTTCTCCTAATAAAGGTTACAGGAGGAAGTTCAGGGTTTCAAGTATTTGGGCTCCCATGTGGAGAAGACTGAACAAGTGGACACTGAGGAAAAGTCGCGAATGAAGGAATGGTGTAAAGTGCTAGGTGCGCTGAAGAGTGTAATGAACTGTGGGACGTTAGGGATGCAAGAAAATAGAGGGTTGTATGAGGAGGTGAATGTCCCGACTGATCTCTACGGAGCTGAGACTTGGAGGGTGAGAGCAGAAGAGAGAAGGTTGAATGTTTTCGGGATAGTGAATTTCTAGAGGAGCATGACTGGAGTGACGCAGAGAGACAGGATCAACAATGCTGTAGTCCGAATTGAAACAAATAGGGTGATGAAGCTATAGGACTGAGTAGATTTGCGTGTTCTGAGATTTTTTCGGGCACATGGTGAGGAGTGGGAGATCGGTGAAATGGTTGATGAAGTCGGAAGTGAGTGAACGTAGACCTAGTAGTAGAGCGAAGTTTGGGTAGATTGATATCGTGAAGCAGGCATTAGGGAAGAGATACGAATGTGAAGGTAGCGAAAGACCGTGCAATGGATGAACGTGAGATTTTTTTTTTTGGTTTTGCCCTGACGTGTTTACCCGCCTTTGGCATTTAGTTGAGAAATGTGTTGGTCGTTGGGGGTGGGAGGACGATCACTATGACGTAGCAGGGGTAAGCTAGTCACACTGTCGAGCCTTGCTACTGACGCTGACCTCGGACCGCACTGAAGACCCGGAGTGTTTGTAGCGGGGTCTTTCGACAAAACCCTTAACCAAAAAATAGCTACGTTGTTCGAGTGCGACTGTATGAGAGGAGTGTGAGGTGCGTCTTGCCGTTAATATGCTCTTTCCTAGGGTATTCGGCCTAGTGTCTATATATGTATATTATTATTGCCTTAGCTTAATCCCACAAATCTAACATGTCCAATTGCTTCAAGTCAATAATCCTTTCATAACAATATGTATTGAATCCCTGCGTTCCAGAATACCCGGCTTTGCCAAAACTATATTTTTGAGCTCCGTCCTCTGATTATGTTTGGAGGTGAAGGCATACTGGAAAAATTGTGGTGCCAGTTTTCTTCGTGAAAAACTCACCCAGGCATCCTCTGCGGATGAACTTCTATCATGACGAAACAGTGCAGCACCTTAACAACTTATCTTGTCTATTTTTACTCCTAACCGGAAAAAAGTAAACCTCTATAATTCGGTTTATGCTCGTAGTAGCTAATTTACGGCGTTTGTTACAAAATATTTTATCTGGCTTCATATTCAAACGAATCAAAGCCATCGCAACCGCCCACCTTAGGCAGGACAGCGAAAAATGGTACAGTTGTGTCCAGAATCCGTGTCATAGCCAGTTCTCTTTATAATATTCATTAACGATCTCGATAGCAACGTACTCTCAAACATTAGCAAGTTTGCAGACGATACTAAGATCGGAGGAAAAGTGCAAACTGAACTAGTGTCAGCAGATCCAACTAGTCCTGAACAAAATTGTTGATTGGTCAGAAAAGTGACAAATGAAATTTAATTTACACAAATGCAAAGGTATGCACATAGGTCCTCATAACACCAAACATGAATATTCAATGTCTGGAAAGAAAATCATTTCCGTCACCGAAGAGAGAAATTTAGGTGTCATCATTAGAAACGACTTGGAAAACAGCAAGCAATGTAACGATGCTGCCAAGAAAGGCAACAAAATGCTAGGTATGATATCCCGCACTAACTCGTATCAAAACCAACACAGTATGCTCAAGTTATTTAATAAATTTGTTAGACCGCATCTCGAGTATGCCGTTTAATTCTGGTCTCCATTCCTTAGAAAAGACATTATCAAACTTGAGAAGGTTCAACGTAGGGCTACCAAACTCATCCCCTCGCTGAGTTTGGTAGCTCTACGAAGACAGGCTTTGTGAACTCAATCTTTATTCGCTAGAGAAACGTCGAGTCAGAGGCGACATGATAGAAGTGTGGAAGATTATGAAGGGTAAAAAAAACGTCGACCGAGAAAGCCTTTTCACTCTAGATACAAACGGAGTGACTAAGATCAATGGATACAAAATCGTTGGGAAACGTTTCTCACTCGACATGACGCGCAATTTCTTCACGTATAGAGTTGTCGATGAATGGGACTAACTTCGAGCGGAGGTTGTAAACAGCAATACAATCGAAACGTTTAAGTCGCGGCTCGATAAGTTCTACATAAATCGCCGATACATTGCTAAACCGTTCTCTTTCCTGTTATAAAAAAAAACAGAAATAGCACACGAAGCTCTCTTAGACGTTCTACTTCGGAACTAATCCTCTTGCTATCAAAAGGCAACCTAGTTTGGGCCAATGGACCTGTTGTTGTCTCCCTACACTTGGAAACTTTGGGAAGTAAGGGGAAGAAAAGAGTACAACCTAATCTAGCATAACCCTACCCCGCTCAACTTAGGCAAGAAAAACGCCAAAGGTATGGGTTTATCACCCAGTAATCTAAACCGTGCTCTAGGAAAGTGAAGAAGAAAAGAAATTCTCCCACCTAATCCGTTTCATCTCTCACGATCTCACCTTAGGGAAGGCAGAGACCATCTCTTTGACCGCCAAGGAAATCCTGTCTGCGCATATCACGAACTGCTGCTGATAGACCTCCATCCCCTCGTCACCAGTGCTGGCACTCTGAGCTGTCATCAGCAGCTCTTGAATGCCTCTCGTGATGCTCTCAGTCAGGCCAACAACCTGAAAACACACTTCGCTGAATTGACATGTAAAGCCAGATTACGACGACTTCCCATGAAGCATTCGCTTCTTGAGGTACTTTGTTCAGTTTGTTCATTTTTTCTGCTATTGTGATAGTGACAACAGGCATTGTAGTTCATACAGCACTTAGGCGTATTGCCAACATGCGCTGGACAAGTGTACTCTTACATTCAAGACTTTAATCCGATGAATTTGATGAGGCAGCGAACTGCTCGTAAGCGACCGGATGATTTATCGTCAGCTACATTCTTGTATGGTCCTTAAAAGCCAATCCATACGATAGTCAGTGGCTTAACAGTCTTGAGTCCATTTAATTAATAGCAAGCGTCTTTCGGAAGTCGAAAGTGTTTTGAAAATTCTTACACAATAATTTTTAGCGTAATACCTGATCGTTTTTCAGTCAACAAACCACTTCGTACGGTGCTTTTGTGTCGTCATTCCCCATCAAGTTGCCATGGTACATATTTTTTTTTTTACATAGGTATGACCACAAAACACAGAAAATATCAAATAGACTTCTAACCCAGGTGAACACACCGTCGTTGTTTGTATCAGTCCGAGTAACGACGAGAAGCGTGCACAAGGCCGGACCATCTGGCCAAGGCGCGTGAAGGTGCGTGAAGGTCAAACTTAATTTTTCGACTAACGTATGAATTAGTGATTGGACTACAAATAAACTGCTCATTTCTCGAGTTCAGAATCAAGTAATTGCGCTCTAAAGAAATCAAGCAGGCTTAGGGTATCCTATTTTATTTGACCATCTGTTTAGGTTGCTCTAGTATTACAGTATTTGGGTAGTCCCACAATTTGTTATTCCAAGACCAGCATACATTCCGACGCCTCCGCGGTACCTCTGACTGCGTTGGCAACTCTGCCGTAAAGGACTGGTGGGGCGTGAGGTAGCGGGACACAACGGAGGTGCGGCCACTGTTCAGGGTGGAATCACCACCTCCTCCTCCAGCGTAAAGGTCATCACTGAAGGAAGAGGACCGTTGGTGTTGGCTGCTGCGGGCTGGGGCTCTGTTGCGGCTATTGGTCGTCTCGAGGTGACTCGCCTCCCACTCGCCACTGTTGCATATACTCTCATACGTCTGGTGAAGGCAGGGAGGCTGGTGAGCACACCCGAAGTAATACTGACAATAGCTAGCTACCTCCATTGCAGGGAGGGGTGGTGGGCTCGCCCTCAGCGATGAGAGTGACTTCACCCTCATCGCAGGGAGGATGGTAAGCTCACCTTTATTGCGGAATGGATGGCGAGCTTACCACTTTTTACAGAAAAGATGGTGAGCTCACCCTCATTGCAGAAAGGATGGTGAGCTCACTCTTATTGCAGTAAAGATGGCGAACTCACCACAACAGGTAGGGTGGTGCGCTCATCAACATTTCTGGGAAGGTGGCGAGCTCACCCTCATCGCAGGGAGGTAGTGAGCTCACCATCACTGCAGGGAGATTGGTGAGCTCATCTTCATCGCAGAGCGGGTGGTAAGACCGCCATCGCAGGAAGAGTAGTGAGCTAACACCCGATCAAAGGGAGAGTGGTGAGCTCACCTCCCGTTACAAAAAGGAGCTCAATATCTCCAACCACAGGTTAAGCATGACCACCTAACCTGATCTATAATTCACCTGAGGGTCATGCGGTCATTCATCCTCCAAAGCCATGCACCTTCGTCCCTGACCATAAACATGCGGCACTACTCACGTTCCCGGACACCGTGTTGGAGGTGTTGGCTCCACTGGTGGTCTTGCCGTCCCAGCGAAGGGTGGCGGCCAGGTTCTTGTCTCTTTGGTCACGTGTCTCAAACATGCTATAACGCCGCTGGGCCGCTACTGTGCTCTGACCGCCGTCGGTAGAGTAGTTACTATAGCTACTGATACCGTCTGCGGCGCGAGGGGATGGCGAGGCGATGTTACTTGGGGAGGGGCCAAGGGCGGGATGCGTAGAGTGCCGCATGAGAGATCGGACGGGGTAGTCGTATTGAGGAGAAGGAGGAGGGATTGGAGGAGGCGGCAGGGTTGGAGGTGGTGGGAAATGACGGATACTGGCGCTAGTGTTAGAATTATAAGTGGAATAGGGGTCGGATTGTTGGTGGTAGTGTTGAGGGATAGGTTGCTGATGCTGGTGGTTGTAAGGCATGGAGGCAAAGCTGCGACTGCTGCTGTTAAACTGTCAAGAGAGAAAGAGAAGCGAGGATGATAGGAGTTTGGAGGAACAGCCAATCCTTCATCTCTCTCTGACCAATGCAGTGGAAAAATGCTCTTCAATCATTTGAAGCTATGATAAATATCGAAGTCGTCCATCAAATCCAACTCCGCAGTAGGTAGATGGGAATAATAAAAATCAATTACCAATTATGTTCACAGATCTCATGTGTTTAGACATTCACAATGGTAGCACGTATTAGCATCTACCCTTGAATCACTTTCACCAGTTTATGAATAGCGTGGGTTGAACGCACAGACTCGTGTTGATGATGAGGATATACCGTATGGGATTGATCGAAAAAGAGAGAGAGCATGTTAGTCACTACTCATGAGAAATTACTCGAGTTATGATGGCAAGGTTATAGTGAATTAAAACAAAACACTCCATTCCAAGTTATAAAATTTAACTATAACCAAGAGGCAAAGGTTATTGCTGCATCAAAAAAGCCTTAGTTTAAGGTTGGCTTCTATAAACAATCAGTAGCTTGCTGACCTGTTCCAGCACCCAAGGTTTGTAGATCAACTACTAATTACAAATACCGTGTCACTGTGAGTGCCATCGTGTATAATGGCAGTAACATAACAGTATATACCCTCAGACAACAGAATTGATTTTAACAGAATAATGTCTTGAACAATGTCACACAGTATTATACATTAGAACGTTTGGGGCTCAGCTGATCATTAGCAAAATAAAACTCAGGCTTGATAAGCAAACAAATCTATAGAACGTATTTTCCTACCAATGGTAAAAGGGAAAGCTGACAGTTGATCATTCAAAATGCGTCTCAATTTGTAAATGTACCATGATTTCAAAATACTACGATCACAAATGTTTTAGCATTTTCTATAAATGTAAAATTGACCATTGTCTTCTTTGATGTCAGAACTGTAAGCATGACCGCATGAAGTGTAATGCTGTGCAGAGACCCAGTGCGGTGACGCTGATGTCAGAGCTGTAAGCATGACCGCATGAAGTGTGATGCTGTGCAGAGACTCCGTGCGGTGACGCTGATGTCAGAGCTGTAAGCATGACCGCATGAAGTGTAATGCTGTGCAGAGACCCCGTGCGGTGACGCTGATGTCAGAGCTGTAAGCATGACCGCATGAAGTGTAATGCTGTGCAGAGACCCAGTGCGGTGACGCTGATGTCAGAGCTGTAAGCATGACCGCATGAAGTGTAATGCTGTGCAGAGACCCAGTGCGTCGACGATCATGCACACCGTGCATAACCGAATTTATACAAGATAGCAAGTCTGTCGTTGAATTGCAAAAGTGAAACGATGCAGAATTTATTTTGAAGTATTATTTTGTTGTTTATATGACGAGACAAAATTTACTCAGTAAGTGACGTAACTCTCCTTCAATTTCTCAGTTTGATGTCCGAAGTGGTAGAAACAAACGTACACACTCTTTTTCCATTCCTGAACAGTGTGCTCTCCATCAGTGTTTTGATACAAAAAGTCAAATGTAAGAACACTCTTTCAACATTCCTAAACAGTGTGTTTTTCATCAGTGTTTTGATCTAAAAAGTCAAATAAAAGTACACACTTTCTACATTCCTAAACAGTGTGTTTCCATCAGTGTTTTGATCTAAAAAGTCGATATACCTATTAACCAGTGCCACAGGATAACCAATCCTTGAAAACGTCAGCGAAAAAATTCAAAATTACTGTGCGCGAAACCATGATCAGAAGCAATATCAACATCCCAATAGATTTCTATACTATTGAAAGTTGAAAAGCTTAAATTTAAGAAACTAGTTCATAATTTTTGCAAACAAATCAAGTAATGAATTGCTTACATTTTCTTCTTTGGAAAACAGCACAAGAATATAATTCATTATCTCACTCACATTCCGTTGTCAATGTGACGTCGGCATGTTGACCATTCCAATAATTGAGAAAAAGTTTCAAGTGTGACTGATGTGGAAACATTAAAATCACGATGGAACGTGAGCAAGGAACGGAGTTTTATTTATTGGACTGCTGTATTTAAAAGAAATGTAATAAAATTCCGCCATCCGCGTATCGATAGGCAAAAGTTTATTTTAGAAAACACGGATTTTCAGGTGTTCATTCAACATGAACTTTGATAGAAGATCCGCAAAGGATTTGGCTACAGACCGTGTGGCAGGGAGGATCATCCGATCAAAGATATGTACGTGCATTTATTCAATTAAAGATTGATCTCGAGGAGATTCTTACGTGTTCGAATTTTTTTTTGCTGTTAATATATATGCTCCGTATTGCAAGTTCTTTCCTTTATTTGAAATCACTTAGTCAATGGGCCCAACTAACGATACTTCATCACACCTGTATCTGCCGCATCATAACCCAACTAACGATACTTCATCACACCTGTATCTGCCGCATCATAACCCAACTAACGATACTTCATCACACCTGTATCTGCCGCATCATAACCCAACTAACGATACTTCATCACACCTGTATCTGCCGCATCATAACCCAACTAACG
>SDVV010025846.1:0-12353 GCA_016164225.1 Gammarus roeselii | reverse complement strand
TATATATACCTAGCAGTAATAACTAGAGCAATGGAGACATTCCGAGGAAATCTAATGCGAAGAAGGAAGAGCAAAACCAACGTAGCTACATATATCATTTTTTACTCCAAATCTATTATCTGATTTGCAACTAAGCATTCGGACATAGCATTGTCCATCTTCTGAGATCTGAAAAATTTAATGTATTAAATGACATAAAGTTACAGAATAATTTTCGAGTTGAAAGGTTAAAAATTGTGAACTAAGAATGATATGATCAGCAAAGGACCAGGAGTTCTGGAAGAGAGAACAGACCGTATGGTAGTGATAGTGAACCTTTCAAATGATGGCTTTTCTACTGTGTACAGTTCGACTGCATTAGTATTGATGTCAAGTGAAGGTTTAGTTTTCTTAATGATAATCGATTCAGCAATCAAGAGAGATTGTTGATCAGGTAGCGATCTAAGAATTTTGAAATTTTGTTCAACTAAGGGGTGGTCACAAGCCTCTGCATGAAGTCTGATGCCACTGAAACTGGGTTTGGCTAATGGACGACCAGTGTGGATAGATTCCCCAAAATGCTCCGCTCTGCGAGATTTGAATTATCTGATGGTAGATTCCACGTATCGAGCATTACAGCTCGAACATTGGTATTCATAAACCACGCAGGGGCGAACATCCTCGGGAATCTTATCCCTAATTTTGAAAAAAGACCCAACGGTAAAAGGATTTGTCGAAACAATTTTAAAATCGATGTGTTTATAGACGTTTTTTAGATTTCGCGGTAATTCATAGCTAACTTTGTAACAGCTTGGGCCAAAAAAATTGTAGTTTCACATATTTCTTCAATTTGGGTACTGTCGAAACTTGCTCACACAAGTACTTTCTGTTCAGAAATTTTGAGATGGTGCGATCAACCAGGTACAAAGGATACAAGTTATTCAGAAAGTAAGTTTTCAAATATTCTACTTTGGTTTGGAACAATGCATTAGAACTTGACAGATTGAAGGCCTTGTCCAACAGAGTTCTTATACTGTTCAGTTTGAATTTCAAAGGCGTTGAGCTGAAAAAATTCAGTCCTAAGCCAGTGAAGGTAGGTTTACGAAACACCAAAGTTGTGAATGTATTGTTATCTCTCGTTATTTTTGCGTCCAAAAAAAATAGTTTATTATCTTGCTCTATTTAACTAGTAAACTTCTTATTCGGGTTCTGACTATTTAGGTGATTTAGAAAAGGAGTCACGTGGTGTTTTTCACGGAATAGTACAACCAGTCATCAACATATCTCTTATAACATAGTGGTTTAAATGCTGATGGACAATTTTCTAACCACACTTCTTCGTGAGTGCTCAAAAATACGTTAGCTAGAGTAGGGCTGAGGGGCCCCCCCATTGAACTTTCGTCAACTTGTTTGTACAACATGGAATTAAAAAGAAAAACCGATTGTGAGACAGCAATTTTGAGAAATTTTGAAAATGTTTCCTTGTCAAAGGCAACAAAGCTTCTGGATGGTACAGTTTGTCGAGTACAATTTTGCAAGTTTCTTCTACGGGTGCATTGGTAAACAAAGATGTAATATCAAAACTAGCCATAAATGTTGATCTGTTGAACCGAAGCTGTTTGATTTCTTCGACAATTGATTTAGAATTCATTATACTGTACTCATTTGTCGTGAGACGAGACAGGAAGGGGATCAGATATTTTGACATTGTAGTTAAACGTCTTCACAGAAGAAATTATGGGCTGTATCGGATAACCAATTTTGTGAATTTTGACTAATCCGTACAGTGTGCCGAGGATTGGACTGCAAGCTCCTATGTTGTTATAGGCATTTTTCCCCAAAACTTCCTCAATTTATCCTCCAATGATAAAATGACTGTACAAGTCTCCCTCAATTACGTGAAGTTTAGTCCTATCCGATAGAATTTCTAACATTGTATTTTTGTAATCAATTGCATTCACAATAACAGTGCCTCTACCCTTATCTGGTGTACTAACCACAATAGACTCATCCTTTGCCAAAGAACGCGAGAGTGTCACATCGTAAATTAGCAATAACCGTAGCATTTTACGGTTAGGAGTCGCGTATGAAAACTGAAAATGTACGGGGTTGCATTTGTAAATGCATTCAAATATTCTATCATTTTGTTCCATTACAAATTGGATCTAATTAAAAGCGTCAACAAATCTCACCATACATTAATCAAAGTCCCGTCAAATAACGCTGCAGGCCCCAAGTCATCTCTAATAAATTGCGAACATGTCTACATCCCGTGTATCTCTCCGATCCGTGAACGAGTCACTCATAATGTGTCTTACACACAAATGCTCCTATGACCCTTCCATGCCTCTCATACCCTTGCATATCTTATCATTTCGCCTAAAACCCCCGCCCATATATGTCGTTTAGGCCATTGAGTAGTTAGAGAACCCGAGCGAGCATTTTCATGACAACTGGAAGATTTATCACTGACAAATTTCGGTGTAGCAGAAATTGTGTATATGAATGTCGCTTGTCCTCGCTCTGTCCCACATTTTTTTTTGCCGTATCACTACTACGAAGTTATCACTCACTACCAGCAACAGCTGGTCAACGCTGTGTAACGTCATCTCGAATCCACTTATGACTGCGTTCGAGATGCAATGTTTTGTTCATATGAGGCGAGCTTTCATCCACCCACGGGTAGCAGGTGCAAGCCACTATCCAAACTTTATTTACCGCTAGCAGCAGCTGCTGGTCTTTGCTGAGTAAAATAATTTTGAATGCGCCTACAATGAAAACATTCAATCTTTATCATTGCATCATACTACACCAGGTGGCAGCACCATCTATCTTACTGAAGCAACTCTTTGTATTATTTTTATGTTCACGTCTATTAATTTCGAAGCTATTCCTCCAAAGCGCCTTTCTGTGTGTAGTTGCCGTATTCTTGATCCGGCGGAATTATTTCTTCTTGCAAAATTCTATACTTAGCCTCTCGATGAGCTCATGAATGAATATATTTCCCTGTAGCTTTACCGAAGAAAGGCAGGTGTTGAGTATGTATTCTAAAGTTGAAGTTCGCTCCTCATGGCGATGTCAATGAGTGTAGTGCAAGTTGAACCAAACTCAACCTACTACATTCGCCCGATAAACTTTTCTGTACGAGTGTCCAAATTCAATCGAGTGTAACGTTTTGTTCCGTCCAAAGGTTCCCACAATCAACCTTGCAAGTTTTATCAATGTCGGTTCAATAGCCTCGGCGCAGTTAGTGGACGGATGAACACAAACAGACATGAAGACATTAGCGTATTATAATATAGATTGGCTTGATATGTACATAGTCAGAGCCTTATTTGAAAAACTTTGTATTAAAATTTTTGTAGTGTATAAACCTTTTTTTTTTCATTGCAAATATTTATAATATTACTAATAAATTATAATTTAAAGTATCGGCATGCATCGATTACTTTTTGCCGATACCGATACCTTCACTATTTGCCGATACCTGTCGATGACGATACCGATACCAGCGAAATTTACCGATACCGATATCTCGTCGCATCCCTAATTTATATACGTTTTTTTCTATTGATTGCTGTGTCGGGTATTATTGGTCACTTAATATTTGTTCATTTTATATTTATTCGTCGTTGGTAGGAATGGGCTTATACCTCATTTTACGGATTTAGGGGTCCTCTAGGCAGAAGTTCATTGTGCTTCTGAATAATTCCGTCTAGTGAGGTGGTTTTAGTCTCTTTTTTTATCATGTTATTCATATTTCCTATGGTTTGAACTGTTACGGTACTTGTGTAGGCTCGAGACCGCAACTAGGGATAGCGGCGCGGAAACGCAAATGGGCGTAACGGTACGAGAACGCAAACCAATGTGGTACTACGGGATATTGATTTAAGCATGTTTTATGTTATGTACATGTATATTATGTAGGTATTTTTGGTTTAATGACCGTATATTTTGTGTATGATCATTTTTTTGTAAAGAACATGGCTTAATAGACCAGCTCCATCACCTGGTGGGCACTCGGCTCATGGCTGGGTTGTTGGTTGGCTTTGGTATTGTTCTTTGTTTTGTTTGTTCTGGTTATATATTTATATTTGGTTAAATTAATGTATATATCTTGAGTGTATATTATATGTTTATATTGCAGGGATGCACCGGATAAGTGTTTTTGCCGGATTTTTTGACCAACTTGCATGACCGGATATCCGGTATCCGGCCGAACATCTGGTTACATTATTTTTAATAATTAATCCTTTGGGATGGAAGTTAAATTGCCTTTTTCCTTAATTTGTCCCTATTTATCTTTATTTGTACAGATTGCCAGATTGATAACTTGATACAAAGATTTAATTACAAATTTAACATTTTCCAAATTTTAAAGGCTTGTTCAGTTGTAAAGTTTGAACTTTCAATACGCAACGAAGACCCTATTACTTCAATCCGCAAGAAAAACTCATAAGATTAAAAAAATAGGTAAGAGCGAGCGATAGACAAAATGTCCAGAGGCGTAATTAACTTTTTGCCACTGTACCCTCACCCCCCTTCCTTCCAAAAAAAATTATGTATAAAAATATTCCAAACAAAGGCCTCTGGTGGAAATGAGGCCCAAATCAAATCAATCCAAGCAAGGATAAATAAATATATTCGATAAAAACCACTCTAAGCTGCTGAAGCAGTGGTGATGAGGACCGTGATAGGAAACTGCTCAACTATTATACCATACTATTCATAAAAATAGTACTATACACGTACAAAACATATCCCTAAATCCAACCATAAGGTAGTCATCATCCTGGCGCTAGTGAGCCGCGCGACTCAATTATACCCTATCTATAATTGGATAACATGTACAAACCAACCTTGAAACAAATCAATTATACTATAGCTATAGTGACCACGTCAACAGTCGTAACAGGACGTAAGAAATACATAAAACAATGAAATTATCCGGCAACTAGTGAAATTAAACCTCAAATGTACTACAGTCGCGGAAATTACAACGAATCATTTCTATGTGCGTCACGTTTACAATGAAGAAGTTTCTTTTTAGATTTGCCACACTGTTTATGAGCGTGCCTAGGCGAAGTCTTCTAGATATACCACAGTGTTTTGGAGCGTGCATAGAGACAGTCGTCAGCTAGCGACCCTCACCGAGAACCAGAAATCTAACTTTCGAGATCAAAGTAGGGTATATAACAACAAGAACCGCTTTCTCGAGTCCCTTTTGGTGGGGCAGGGACGGGGGTCAACGACGCAAGACGTGCAATCTAGAGTCAGCGGTGGAAGCCGGGTAGGAACCGGTTTAACGCGTGAGTCAGCTAACGGGTGACTCATTCGGAGAGACGGATAGCTTTCGAAATATTGGATTGTTTATAGGTACATATTTTTATTTACGTATAGGTATTTGCATTTCAATGTTGGGTATACTGTATTGCAATTTCGTTGCATGTCATGTTGCCTATATGCATTTTCAGTACTTGTCCTCTGAATGTTTAGGATATTGATAACATACATTCATAAGATGATTTTTATTGATAATAAATTTGAAAGTTACATAATGATTTACATGCAGTATTAAAGGTCAAGACTCCACACAGTTCCCGCTTGCACGAATGTTGATTTTCCGGATACGTTCATGATGAATTTTTCAAGCATTGTATCATTTCTACGTCGTTCGATATTGATCAATTTGAACGTGTCAAAGATTCGATTAGTTTATTGTTACTTTCTGCGTTTGTTTTTATCAGTACTTTTCCGCTCTGTTTTTCTTCTCTTGCAGTAACTCCTTCATTCATTTTTTCTATTGCGAGCTATCGCACACATAGAGAAAGATGCTATATAAACAGGTGTCTGAAACATTCCTCCAAAGAAGAATCACCCAAGAGTATATTTGACTCACTCGTAGCGGTCGGATGCTTGATATTGAATTTTAGGCAATGTTCTGTGTATTTTCCCATCGTTTATTTCATATGTATATAATCTCTATAGGTAGTTGGCGAGTTGGTGTTCGTATTTTGGGTTGATGCAACAGCTTCGTTACAAAATTCTATATACCCCATAACGCTTTATCCAGGTTTGAACCGGATATATCGGTGTTCCAATAGCGAGAGTACCTGAACGATATGGATTCATTGTAAGGTATTATATTATGTTATGTATACTTAGTAATATTCGGTTGATTTATGTTGAATTTGTAGTGTTTTTTGGAATATGAATAGTTATCTCACAGCTATAGGAATTTATAGGATATTCTAGGTTCGCATCGTCCGTGCAGTACACTATTTCAGGCATAATTGGTCGGTAATTGCATCATTTTGTTTTTTATATGTATATATAACATTTTGTTACGATTAGGCCGTGGTTACTTTAGTCAAAGAAATGTTAATTTAACCCTGTAATGGACTTAGTTGGAGAGTGATTTTATCAGATTTTGTATCTACTATAGCGAGTTCGTGTAGAAGTATTCCTCACCATTTCCAAAAGGTTTCAACGTATGTTGCTCGCATGTCCTGGTATCTTATTCACGTCAGTTGTTTGGTTGGTTACATGCTTTTTCCTCTTTCGTCACGGTTTTTAATGTATGTTTTGGGCATGGTAGAGAATTGATCTTCTTGCTTTGTTATAACTCGAGAGTTTTAGTATGTGCCTTCAAGTTTTGTATGTTCTCTGTACAGTTTACATCTTCGATGCAAGGTATTGGGTATTTCATACAATATCGGACTATTAGGATATATTACGTTTGCATCTACAATGTAGAACATTATTTCATATATAATTTAGTTAATTGTTGTTTATTTTAAGTGTTTTATGTATCTTCTTACATCCTGGTACATTAGTTGACGTGGTTATTATAGACATAGAAGATCCCATTTGTTACAAACTCGGTCTTGCTGTTAGGTTATTGAATGTTAATTATAGGACCATTCTTCAATGTTTAGGAGGAGTTAGAGGTGTTCCATAGGCAAAAGTCCGTTGTGTTTATGCCTATTTGTGTAAGTAGACCAATTTACAATGCTGGATTCCATAGTGTATAACAATTTTTTATGCTAATTAGAGCAGAGTAGAGAATCTTAATTCTTTTTTTATAGTTGTTGTTGTTGTATGATTTTTCCACGATAATCATAGGAATGTAAGTTTAAGAGATGTAAGTCTGTACTGCATCTTTGTGGAATTTCTTCATTGAACTAAAGCAAGTGTATAGTGTAACGTTTTAGAAGACGATTTACTGGATGGTGGGGTCCTGGTGTAGAGGTGGCTTACACTTTTTGGTGGTCATTTGCAGTTCATCCATGTTCAACGTGAATTATTTAAGTTCATGCGGACGTCGATCTTAAGTTCCATTGTTTTTTTCGAGAGGTTATCCGACAAGCCGCTATCCGTTGTAGTGGTTTACTCAGGTCATCAGTGAACAGATGCCCAGCTTTTTATGGCCACACTTTTTGAGACTCATGTCAGCCCCATTTTGACAATTGTACTTTTGTATAGATACTTAGTTATGTCCAGGATGTGACTTTGCTCGACGTTGTTCAGAGATGATGGGACTAAACAGATGCATGGTACGCCTGAGGTATTGTATCATGACCGAGTGTTACCTTCTATTTTTATTATATATCGGCGGTAGTTCGCTGAGAAGCGACCTAGTAAAACATTGTAGAGTTCGTTGTTATGGCACGGTGAGCTTTGATTTGTTCTACTAGAGACATAATATATTAGTTGGTTCAGTAATATCGACTAGTTTCAAGTAATGTTAGGTGATCGCTCGTTAGTAGACTGTCGAGTTCAAAAGGTTTATGTAAGCTTCCGCATGTGTCAGTGATTGATATGGGTGTTTAAAAGTTAGCAAGTTCTATGTATGGTTTTACTGTTAGAATAAGATTTTTTTGTAGTGTTGGATGTGTTGCTGCTACCATTTTAGTTATTATTACGAATATTGAATAAATCCACTGTAACATATTTACAACAGATCTATTATGTAAGGTCCGCAGTCAACAAGATCTAGGATATAAATCATGCCTTAGGTACATAATTAGCGAAATATATATCAATGTACGACAACATAGATCAAATATCAATGAATGCCTAAAGGGGTACCATACACTGCCAAATACATTTATACCTAGGCGACCTTACCTATTCTAACCAATAGTTATGTATTTTTATTAAAGTTTGTTGCTTATGTATGATATTGATGTGTATGAAACTCTCCATTTGGGCTGTATATTAACATATCAAAGCAGTTTGAATACATTTCTCCAATTTGATCCAGTAAATATCCATATGCAGATGTTTAAATTCCAGAATTTATGTCGATATCTCTATTACACGTTCGAATGAGACTCAGCAGGTGGAACAGTCTCACGCGGTATTAGGTTCAAAGATCTAGTCGTCCTAACCAACTTGACCAATAATTATATATTTTCATTCAATTTTGATGGTCGTGTATGATATTTAGTCATTATTTTGTGCGATGTACATATCAAATCCCCTTCACACGGCTCTATTTGTCACACACCAGGTACACATACACGCTTTGTACGCATATGCAGGTCCGGTCACGGTATAATGACGGCGTATACAGGGGTCAATACTGGCACAATGTAGACACATACACACATTTGTATGCATATACAGGGCCGGTTAACATATGTTGAATTGTATTTCTTATCTATGATATTTTCCATTAGAATATAGTCCCTTGTTTTTATTTCAAGATATTTAATGTGGACCACCTTCACGTCATGTTAGGTGAAAATAACTAATCATCTCAACCTAACCTTTTTCATCCAAGAATTATGTATTATCGATCGACTTTTCGAGCATACATATGATACTTTTCAGCGATTTATGATTTATTCATATCCTCTACACTTGGCTCTACATTTCGATCTATACACTACCAATTTTGATCATCAATTTTCATCCATTTTCATATGCAAGCTACATAGTTTGTTTTGATATACTTTTTTTATGTTATTCTTGATTTTACATGTTACTCACACCCATCAAAACCTAACCTAACTTTACGTATGATATTCAGTCATTGTACGGTACATATGAACCCCCTCCAAACGACTCTAAATATCACTTTAACATTTATGTTTTTCATTCCGTTGCCACTCTCAACCCATATTTGTTAGCAGAGAGGACCTATTTTCAACTTAGATGGTGTGAACGTTACAGGTATTTCATATTATTTTTTGATTTGACACAATTCTACATCACTTAAACATGTTATCCAACCACTACACTTGGCTACACATTTTGATCTATCATTTGCAGTTTTGATATACACTTCCAATCATGATCTACATCACTTTAACATGTTATTCACACCCATCACAACCTAACCTAACCTTGTGTACGGTATTCAGTCATTGATATATACATATGAACCCCTCCAGAGAACTCTAAATATCACTTCAACATAAATGTTATTTATTTCGTTGTCACGACCCATATTAGTTTGCAGAGAGGCCCCCTTTTCAAACTGAGATGGCTTGAATGCTACAATTGATTCAAATTTGTATATAGTTTCAAACAAACGGACACATGGTTTCACACTATGTTTTACTTCAATATCTCCACTTGGCTCTACAACCTTTGACGACTTGTATCTCTGAGTTGCCTTTTATTGCCTATAATTTTCATATTCAGGACGATGACTTCACTTCAAGATCTGATCGGACTCTGATTTATATCCTACCAATCTGTAATAACATCTAGATTATTTACCCCGAGATAGGTTTATGGCATAATTTCGCGCCTTGAAACATATCCTCCTACTGCTTTCGACTATTCGACGTTATCTCCGACTGACACGAAGTTTGCAATTCTTTGCTCAACATTTGAGTTTAGGATAATATAATCATTTCATTGAAGATTTACGTAGTTTTAATAGTATTTATTCGCATTATTTACAGACCTTACTGGCATCATCAATGACATATACCTCGTTTTTGATTTGAAACTGCATGGTTTGTACATCCAACCATACCCATCATCACTATATTCAAGTTTCCTCTCAAAATCTTTCATAAACTCTATCATAGCTTTGATGCGAATACCGAAGGCTGTTCCGTTCTCGTGAGTCCGCAAATGTATTGTTTCTTCTTCTTGAACCTTAACTGTTCGAAACTTTCTCCAATTCAAAGTCATTCTGAACTTCATCATTGAGAAATGTTGCATACGATCCAGATTCTATTTTGTTCATAGGTATAATTTGTTTACCACTACATCAGCTTTATTACAGTCATGATGATTTTCACACTTGGATCGTATCATTTTTGAGATTTGCTCCCATAGTTCCCCTAATCTTTGTTACATACGACTGTAACGCCTATACATCAGTTACCCAAAACCGTCTTCCTTATTCCTCCATCCATAAATGAAGGATATCTCCCACCCATTTGATTCTTGTTGTACCCATTCTGAGATAAATTGATACTTTCAACACTAGTCAATATTTGTTCGATCCGACTCGTATCATCTTCGGAGATTTCTTCTTCTAACACTTGTAAATAAATTCTGAGATATGAATATTCTGTTGTGTTTATTTTATGACGAAACGTGTGTCTCCGCTTGAGCTCAACGTAACACTGACTTCATTCTCGGTATGCAGTTAGCTATTATAAGTTGATTACATGATGTTTTTCGCAAAACATTAGGCCTAACATTGCTCGCCTAGGTCATCAACTGTGTATCTAAGTATGTGTATAGGGTTGTGTACATATGTGAATGTATGTTCAAGCGCATGTACGTGTTACATGAGCCTAAAAATGTATAACAAAATATTTAAATTGCATTTCAAATTTACGAGGGATGACAGTAAAGTCGATCTATTGAAGTAATATCTTGGCTAAGTAAGTAAGGTGTTATCCCTCGAAAATTTGAAATTATATTGAAATTTTGAGATAACGTCGAATTGTCGAAATCAGTAGAAGAATATGTTTCAAGGCGTGAAATGATGCCATAAACCTATCTCGATGTAAATGATCTAGATGTTTATACAGATTGGTAGGATTAAAATCAGAGTTCGATCAGATCTTGAAACGAAGTCATCGTCAAGAATATGAAAATTATAGGCAATCAACGGCAAATCAGAGATGCAAGTCGTCAAAGGTTGTTGAGCCAAGTGGAGATATTGAAGTACATAGTGTGAGACAATGTGTCCGTTTGTATGAAACTGGATACAAATTTGAATTACTTGTAGCATTCAATCCATCCAAGTTTCAAAATGGGGCCTCTCTGCTAACTAATATGGGTCGAGAGTGACAACAAAATAAATAACATTTATGTTAAAGTGATATTTAGAGTCCTCTGGAGGGGTTCATATGTATATATCAATGACTGAATACCGTGCATAAGGTTAGGTTAGGTTATGATGGGTGTGAATAACATGTTGAAGTGATGTAGATCATGATTGGAAGTGTATATCAAAACTGCAAATGATAGATCAAAATGTATAGCCAAGTGTAGTGGTTGGATATTAATATATCATAAATCGATGAAAAACTTTCATATGTATGCACAGAAAGTCGATCGATAGTACATAATTCTTGGATAGAAAAGGTTAGGTTAAGATGATTAGTTATTTTCACCTAACATGACGTGAAGGTGGTCCACATTGAATATCTTGTAACAAAAACAAGGGACTTAGTTCTAATGGAAAAAAAAAATCAGAGGTAAAATGCTACAGATGTTAGCCGACCCTGTATATGCATACAAATGTGTGTATGTGTCTACATTGTGCCGGTATTAACCCCTGTATACGTCGTCATTATGCCGTGACCGGCCCAGCATATGCGTCTTAACCGTGTATGTGTGTACCTGGTGTGTGTCATTAAAAAAAAATCTACGTAAAATAGAACACAAAATATTGACTAAATATCATACATAAGCATCAAACTTGAATAAAAATGCATGACTATTGGTTAGAATATGTTAGGTTGCCAAGGCATTAATGTATTTGATAGTGTATGGTAACCCTTTTTGCATTAATTGATATTTGATCTATGTTGTACATTGATATATATTTCGCTAATTATGTACCTTAGACATGGTTTATATCTTAGATCTTGTTGGCTGCGGACCTTACATAACAGATCTGTAGTATATATGTTAGAGTGGATTTATTCAATATTCGTTATAAGAGACAAAAATGGTTGGAGCAAAACATCCAACACTACAAAAAACAATCTTATTCTAACAGTAAAAATAAACATAAAATTTGCAAACTTTTTAACACCCATAACAATCACTGACATATGCAGAAGCTTACATAAACGTTTTGAATTCTACAGTCTACTAACGAGCGATCACCTAACATAACATGAAAATAATCTATATTACTGGACTTGTAACAAGCAAAGTGAAAT
>SDVV010025845.1:0-12353 GCA_016164225.1 Gammarus roeselii | reverse complement strand
TTATATGTCCCAAGCAGAAAACTTCCACACATGTAAGAAAGTTGGGTTAGTGGAAAATAAATTCTATCTAGGGACTGAAGAAAATCTGGAGTATATGATGGAGTTTCTTTCGGATAAAGATTGGAGGTACATTGAATTGGATAAGATTCGAATAATTAAAGTTCGCGTAGAAGAAGAAGAAGAAAATTTATGGAGACATGGGGATGGAATAGGTTTCCGAATTCGTGTCAAAGATATTGTGGAGTATATGAAGGAATTTGAGAGGAGACTGCTACAAAGTGATGATGAGTACGGTTGTATGTACGCACCATGTTGATACAAAAAAATGCAGAAACATTGATACATCCAGTAAGATTGGGTGACTGTACGAGCCATGCTGTAATCGAAAAACGAGATAGAAGTCATTGATGTTGTCAGCATTATCTGTTATTAATACTAATAATGCAGAAATAAACTGTGTCAATCCCTAATTAAATGTTCATAATATCCTAAGGCTCAAAGGTTAAGCAATGAATTTGCATATAACGTGTAAGTAGGAGGCAACATCAAATTGTCGTGAAAAATTTGGTAGATCAAAATTGGAAGTGTGTATCAAAACTGCAATGGTTAGATCAAAAGTGTAGAGTCAAGTGTAGCTAATTTGTTATGGATTGTATATATCAATGACAAAATACCGTATATAAGTTAGGTAAGGTTAGGTTTTTGACATGTACATACGTATACAGGTCTATAGACGTTCATACATACGTAATTGATCGCCGAAGCGAGTGATGATAGGCTTAAAGATTTGCAGACGCATTATAATAGCAAGTTGTATGACGTGATTGGAGTCAGTGTTACGTGGACGATAAGCGGATACGGACGGATCATCCTCAAATAGATAAAATGGATGTTCAAGTGACAAAAGTTTGTTTACGAGTGATGGAAGAAGAAATCTCCGAAGATGATATGAGTCGGATCGAACAAATATTGACTAATGTTGAAAATATCAGATATCTCAGAATGGGTAGAACAAGAATCAAAAGGGTGGGAGATAACATTCATATATGGATTAGGGAAAAAGGAAGTCGACTCTGGGTAACTGATATTGACGGGTTTCAGTCGTATGCAACAAACTTCAAGGGTAATAAGAAAGCAACTCTCGAAATTGATATGATCAGAGTGGAAAATCATCATGATTGTAATAAAGCTGAAGTGGTGGGCAACGGTTTTTTCCTAAGAACCAAAGAAAACCTAGAACGTATGCAAGAATTTCTCATTGATGAAAAACAGAATGACATTGAATTTGAGAAGATTCGAATAATTAAAGTTCAAGAAGAAGAAGAATTACATTTGTGGACTCGAGGGCACGGAACAGCCTTCAGTGTTCGCAACAAAGATATGGTGGATTATATGATAGATTTTGAGAGGAAACTTAAACATCGTGATGATGGGTATGAGTGGCTGTACGAGCCATGCTGTAATCGAAAAAAAAACAGTTAGAAGTCATTGATGATGTCAGCAAGATATGTAAATGATACTAATAAAAGTATGTAAATCCTAAATCAATTGTTTATAATATCCTACAACTCAAAGGTTAAGCGATGAAATCGCATACATTGCGTTGGTCGAAGGAAACAATGAAATTGTTGAATACGGTAGGAGAAATATATTTCAAGGGTTGCAACGCTACCCATAAACCTATCTCGGGGTAAATGTTGTATATGTGTGACAGAATGGTGAGATTTAAATCCGAGTCCGATGTGAAAAATATTCAGTCAATATTGGGTTTCTGTTGTGAAAGGATGGGTTATAGCTTGAGTCCTCAATTGTTCGAAAGAGATGGGGTGATGGGGGTCTGTAAACTATGCCAGAAAGAAATAAAATTGAATAAACATAAATCGACGAGTAACGTGTGGAGACATTTGAAACGCTGTCATCGTGAAGAGATTGAAAAATTAATGGAAAGAAAAAAGGTATATCGACTGTGCATGTCATCAAAGGATGAAGTGTCAGGAGATATTGAAGAAAAAATGTGTTAGACCAGGTATGAGATGAAGAGGCCATTTGTATGATGGAAACAAATATGAATTACTTGTAACATACAATCCATCTAAGATTGAAAAAATCTGACCTCTCTGGTAATATATATGAGTCGAGATTGATTGCAAAGTAGAAATAATTAGCTGTCAAAATTGCAAAGGATAGATCAAAATGTAGAGACAAGTGGAGAAATGTATTATGCACTGTATAAAACAATGACTGAATACCGTACATCAGTTAGGTTAGGATCGGATAGGATGATTACTTCTTTTAACATACCATAGTATGAAGCTGAGGCAGATGAAATATCTTCTATCAACAGCAAGAGATGTTGTTCTATGGGATAGGTTAGGTTGGGAATGTATTAATGCATCCGGCAGTGTGTGGCAACCCTTTTGCACAAGATGTGTGTAAATGCCTACATGGTAGCCCATACATGTGCCAACGCAGTGAAGGTAACGATCCTGTATGTATAAATTGGACTCATATCTGTACTCCTTCAGATAGCAATTCGCTTCCGGGAAAGAAAGATGCCACCCAGTTTGATGTGGAAATATTTTAACAGGAATGAAAAGACGGGGGTATGTGTTATTTGCAGTGCGGAGATAAAATTAAGCAAATCAGGCTCCACATTCGGGCTTTGGCGCCATCTCAAAGGACACCATTTTCTCGAATATGATAATCTTAAAAATGAACGAGGAAATATGAGCTCAAAGGATGCAATGGGCGAGTTGATAGAACATAATAAACCGGACTTGGGTTTCCAATCTAATGAGAAAGACAGTTCTCAAAATGGCGCGAGCGTAAAAGAAAGCATGGTGCCACTAACACTCAAGCTAAGAATGTATGAAGATTGGGTGAAAATGGCTAAATCGATGTGGTGGGAGAAAGACTCAAACCATAACCAAAATTGAAAACAAGGGGAAACGTGGGTACTTTCAGTGAAATGGATATCACTGACAGTGATATTGAAATGTGTGAAGGAAAAAACTGCCAAAGTTGAAGGACACCGAATTATCAAATCGGGTAATGAAAGGGTGTCAAGTATAAGAAGTGAAAAGTTGCATAATAAAATCAAATGTATATCTGATTTTATTTCAAATATGTTGGTAATGAAGCATGAGAAGAGAAAATCCTGTCACAAATGTTTGAGTGATAGGAGAACTGGGCCTATAATGAATGGAAATGTGGATAATAGCAAGGAGAAAATCTGAAACGATTTGATGTCACAAACATGTAATAGTGATTAAAATTAGCGTCCATGAAAAGCTCGCTGAAGACTATAAACAAAGTTTTGGATACAAGGCTAGGATTACACGTATTGCATACACTTCTCCCAAAGGTCCTCGTTTATCTAAAATGTGTACTAAGGGCGTTAGTCTCGAACACCAATAGATCAGATAAAAAAATCACACCCAGATGATAAATCCTACACCGATATGACGAGTTGACAGCTTCAAGGGAGGAATAAATATACGTCATTGATAAAGAACCCACAGAGTGTCACTGGCACTAAGGATCCAGATAAACACAAGCGAAGGATGATCGAAATCATTATTTTTGTTCCGCAAAGATGCTCACATCAAATTTTTGGTGTGAAAAAGTTAAGTTTTTCCTAATATGATATCCCATGTATAAATATGTATATATAATTATGTCAAAATCTATTATCAATAAAAATATATCTAATAAATCTTTGTTTGCAATATCCTAAATTTAACTCGATTGAACTAGCATTGAAATTGCACTAAAATGCCTCTTGCCCCACGTTGAAAATGTGATAGATATTAAGTTAATTGAAGTTGTACACAGGTACCTAAGCTATCGAAGATAAATATTTCTCAATAGGTGAAGGGTAGCCAAACCATAAATGGTCTAGGACTTCTCCATTCAGTAAATCGTTTTTTAAATGTTAAAGTATACATTTGCAGGGGATCAATAAGGAAATTCCATATAGATGCATAATGGACTTGCACCTCTTAAACTTACATTCCTCCAAAATATCTGACATTTAATTCTGAGATCATGAGAATAACACTATTTTTCACTACGATACCATTCAAATCTATAACAAATTTCTAGACCTATTCCAGTCACGTATAATACTTCAGACATATCTTGCATTTGATTCACCCATCGTCTCTGAACAACATCAAGCAAAGTCACATCCTGGATATAACCAATGATGAGCCTGGCATGAGTTTCCAGTTTAAAGGTTAACCCCCGATATTGACACGGAAAATGCGGTAATCGTCTCTTTCTGAATACATGGACTTCACCAAGAACCCCAACAAAAAAATTATTTGTACGATGAAACAAATAAATGACTGCTGGGACTAATGAAAAAGCGAAACGACCAACGAATACCCGAGTGAGATCATTTGATTGCAACCAACGTGTTACAGTATGATGCTTGCATGTCCGAGGCCTCAGACCAGCAGCTAAGGGTAGCAAAACAGTAAAATACTCATGGGAAATAATACCGTAAAACAAATACGAAGATAATTAGGATTGCGGTCGTATCGATAACCCACAGAAATACTACCACCCGAGAACACTTTTGCGTGAAAAAATATGAAAGCACGTCAACATGAACATGTTGTAACCTGTAAATGTTCATAGCCTATATTAAAAATCAAGCTGGCATCAAGCATCTCACCACTAAAAACTACACCAAAACAACCTCCGAAAATGAGTCAAATAAAGCACAACTAGCTATGCTCTCCTAATATATACCCATATTTCTTGCATAACTACGTCGAATATCCTAAAAACAGGATTGAGCAGTAAAAATTTATATTCAAATGAGTCATTCAGTAACAAACATAGTAATATATATCATGCCGTGCGAAATATTCCAATACAATCATATATAGCGTTGACAAGACCTAATAACCTACATCTATATAATCCGTACGTAAGCAATCGTAAATGCAAGCAATAAGATACCGAAAGGAATCTGAAAGATACCGTAAGAAAAAGAATTCTCCATGAGGACCATATATCTCGAGATAAGATCATTGTGTGACAGTTGACATATAAAGACCATCAGGCTAATTACCATTTGCGGATTGGACACCGCCTGACTCCGGTCATCCCCTCCCCTATTCCCCACCCGTCACGGGCAGTCTCTATGTATCGTAAGTAACTCACTTGACCAGAATAGAAGAAAATAAACATATAACTACAATGTCCGAGATATACAGCGACTAAGTCGGTCACAATTACAAATAACATGCATCCTAACAAATACATCGGCCGACTCACAAAAAACTTGCGTTCATGGTATCTCTATGTACCATCAGTAACTAACTTGACCATAAGATCAATTTGTCTTAACATAAAACTACAATGTCCGAGCTATACAGCGACTAAGTCGGACACATTAACAAATAACATACATCCTAACAAATACATTCGATAAAAGGTTCAAAGATCTAGTCATCCTATATCTAATTCCTTCGCAAAGCATACATGGAGTCACAAATTAAGACTCATCTAATTCCTTCACAAAGCATACATAGAGTCACTAATTATCGCCTATCTAATTCCTTCACAGGGCCGTCTTGGTACCCCTAATTATCACCTATCAAATTCCTTCACAGGGCCGTCTTGGCACCCCTAATTATCGCCTATCTAATTCCTTCACAGGGCCGTCTTGGCACCCCTAATTATCGCCTATCTAATTCCTTCACAGGGTCGTCTTGGCACCCCTAATTATCGCCTATCTAATTCCTTCACAGGGCCATCTTGGCACCTCTTATTATCGCCTATCTAATTCCTTCACAGGGCCGTCTTGGCACTATACCTACTACTGTCGCCCACTTCGACGCTTGCACAAATAGGAGATCGAGAATATTGCTACCTCTTTCAGGTGTCTTCACCATTTGGGTCATGAACTTATCGTCTGCAAAATCAATCAGACGTTGACCAGTGGCAGTGTATTCGTTAGTTTCCCAATCAATGCCGGGGATATTGAAGTCTCCAAGCACTATACTGTGTTGTGTTGTGACGACATCGATGTGGGTGTTGTAAAAGTCGATGTCCTCTGCAACCTTGCTTTTTGGGGATCGACAGACGAGGGTGATTTGATATTTTATATTTTTACTGACTACTTGGATTGATACTATGTCGTGTCTGCTGTTATGAATGGTAACTTCCAACATTTGCAGAGTGTTTTTCACGAGAAACAGCACTCCGCCCTCTCGGCCTTGACTATCTTTGTGAAATAGTGAGTAGCCCAGGAGAGTAAATTCGCCTGAATAATGCCTGGTGCTCAATTTCATCCACGATTCTATGATTGCTGTTATATTGATACATTTATTCATTGCAAGGATACCTAGTTCGTCGATTATATCTCGGAGACTTCTAGCATTCACATAGTAACAATTGAGAGTACCGTTAGTCACATTAACTTGATTTTCTTGACTAAATCTTCTTCTACTATGAGGCCTTGTGTCGGAGCTAAGACTCTCGTTTTCGGTTACCCGGGTTGTACGAGCAGAGCGGCGACTATTGCCTCTAACTCGGACTGGACTGATGACAGGAACTTTTTTGCTAGAACATGCGGCGATGTTTTGATGGGCTCTTGTATTTGTTGTGTATTTAGTGTTGAAACGGGTGGAGGCCGTTGGGTCATCTCGTCGGGTACTGCTGGCGGAGTTGAGGGTATGATATCGAGTACTTTTTTTTACTTATTTTCGGTGACAATACCAGCGCCTATGTATTTGAGGATGTTTTCGATGGCATCAAGCCCATACGTGTTTATGCTAGCCTTCTTGGTGATTCTATTAAGCTTATAGTACTTTGGGTCAATCGTCGTATCCTAATGATCAGGGAAAGGGATTTTCTGTGCTCTGCAGAAAGTTGCAAGGCGATTGTTAAGAAAGATCATCTTGCTTACCTTGTATCGGCTTTGGTTCGGATGGGGCAAGATGCCAGTGACGTGTATGTTCTCGTGTGAACATTTGACATTTTTGAACATGGTTTTGTACCATTTCCATGTCGATTCTGTCTGTGACACGTCTTTAGCTCCGACTTGAATTATAATTCGTTTAGAAGGAGGTATCTTTTCCTTTACGATTATGTTCTCAATTTTGTCGATTTTTAAGTCTGTGTTGCCGAATATTTTTTAGTTAAATTCTCCCGTTTCGCTGATTTGATTTGAGGGAGGTGACATTGTAATCACCGATCACTAAAATTTCCTCTGTATTCTGAGAGTCCATTTCATCGGGCAATACGCCAAAACGGTTACGTATGTCGGGTCAGATGTGGAGAGATAGTGGCCGAACGTGTGGTGCATTGTCACAGCGTGACTGCCTCTTGCTCACTACCGTAGTGTACGATGCCTCGCTATCTTTGAATGAATTTTCAGTCAATTTGGTGCTGTTATTAGTCTCTTCGTCTAGAGCTGTAAGCTTCTTGGCCAATTCAGAGTCTAGGTGCACTTGAAGTTCTTTCACTTGATTTATGATGGCCTCAGCAGCTTTTTGACTTTTGCTAGTTCGCTGTTCATCAGATCTTCGAATTCGTAGAATCGTTTCAACACATTTTCCAATTTTGATTCAATAGCTCGCCACTGGGTATCCGTGTTGACTGTCGTTGTGTCATTGAAGGCATGACTGAATTGTGCTTTCAGTTGTTTGATTTCCTCTACCTGTTGTTTAATTTCATCTGCCTGTTGACATAGTTTGCTGCGCGCTGCCCTGCAATCCCCTTACGATGGACTGTTGCCCAATTTTCTGGCAGAGTTGGAAGAACTATCGCAAAACATTAGTTCCGGGGCGTGCGAGATGTGGCAAATGCCACGTTCTAGCTTGGCCTTAACCATCAAAATGGAAAGTTTTCTTGAGTTCTATTTTCGTGGTTTCTTGTAGATAGCAGACATGGTTGGACTAACTATAATTAGATGCGGGTCGTGACGATTATATCGACGATTCGAAAACGGAATTTAAACGGGATTAATGCATGCAGATTGCGACGATTATATCGACGATTCGAAAACGAAATTGAAATGGAATTAATACAGAGCGAGTGAGTTGAATGCGCGTTATCGCCGGATGCAAATTTGCTCATAGTTACTTCTTTTTGCGTGTTTGAGTTGAATGCAAAGCTAAACTAATAAGTAGCTGCTCCCTTTTGCTTTTCAATGTTGTGGGAACGATAGCATGATTTTGGGCATCAGCCTTGTAGCAGACATGACCGACGGGGTAGCAGGAGATCATGGAGAAATTAATTAAATTTCAGTAAATGGAGTGTTATGAAATCAAAGCACAATTCTAAGCTGTAGGATGTAAAGTGCCGCTGCCTACAATAATTTTTATGAGTATGAACCACCTACAATATGAGCATGAACCACTTACACGGTACAATGCTATGATACAACTTGATACAAGTTACTTGTGGTTTTGTTATACAGAGCAGGCCAGATTTAACAATGTTGAAAATCGGAATAACAATAATATTTCGAATACTGTTTTAGACAGACAGGTAACACATGCACAGCTAAAATATGAGATAAACGAACTAGAGCGGCATCCTGACAGTGCAGCATCCTAACAAAGGAATCCTAACAGTGCAGAACTACGTTTTCAAATTATAATTCTGCAGTGACAATACCAGTTGCATTTAAATGTTCATATTCCGTATACCCATACACTCGATAACATAGATAAAGCACAAACTGGTAATACCGCCGAAATAAAAATAACATTTGTAAATATAGAAATCGAGCTAATAGAAAACGAATAACACTGGTTTTCACAGTGTGAAAATAGTTTTTTTCCAGATGTTCATTTGATTTGAGCCTCATTTCCACCGGAGCCTCAACGTGAGTCATAATAGGCTCCCCTGTAGGGCGCGACCGTCATTGATTCAGGTAAGTTCGCACGGCCTCGCGTGCGAAAATATTAGTCATGTCAAGATAAAATCATGCACATATTTCAATTGTGGCATATTCGCGATACTAGCGCGTACAAGGGAGTGTTAGTCAGACAGAGAAGGTCACTTGTGGGATTAGTTCCTCTTCATTACAATATAATTACAATATCATTACAATATCAACACAGGAGAACAGTTTTTTCCTTTGGGTGGGTTACATTTAACACTCATGATACGCACTTTTTATCTGCACTATTAGCAATATTTCGGCGAGTATCCAGATCAGCTGTGACGGGTGTGTCAAGTCAGCTGAGAGGCGAGGCGAGAGGAGGCGGATATCGTTAGCAAGGCAGGAAGGCTGCGGTCTCAGCTCACATGGACAAGGGCATGGCAGGGCAGGGCGAGATAGACAGAAGTCTGGTTGGCTGGCAACACCGCAATGTGTGTGCTGTGGAAAGTCACGTGGTTTGTCTGGTTTGTGGGAGAGGGGTAGTGTGTGGGGGTATGTTGGGTAGGCCGTAGGGATGAGCTTAGGATTAAACAGGAAGTCGAGGATTTGGGGAAGGAGGGCTGAATTTTGGGGCTGTTTGGACGAGATGAGGAGTGTAGGCAGTGCTTGTGTGCACCGTTGATGTAATTTCGGTACGCCGTCAACGTATTTTCTTTTTCCCTCTTGTTAGAATTCTTGATATGAGAGGGGGATGATCCTCAGTAAATCCCCGTTGCCCTATCCTTATTTTCCTGGAGCACCCCACAACACAACCTCTCCTCAAGCACGCACAGAAGGAACGCCACTACTGCCGGCGGCGTAGTGGTGGCGCCGACGGCAGTGGTAGCGCTGCCGGCAGTGGTGACGCTCGCTGCCTGGCAGTGTTGGCGCTGACTGGTAGTGGTGGCGTTGCCTAGCAGCAGTGGCACTGCCTGGCAGTGGTGGCGCTGTCTGGCAGTGGCGGCGCTGCCTAGCAGGGGTGGCGCTGCCTGGAAGTGGTGACGCTGCCTGGAAGTAGTGGCGCTGCCTGGCATGGTGGCGTTGCCTGATAGTGGTGGAGCTGCTTGTCAGCGGTGGCACTTCCTGGTAGTGGTGGCGTTGCTTAGCAGTAGTGGTGGCGCTACCTGGCAGTGGTGGCTCTACTGGCAGTGGTTACGCTGCTTAGCAGTGATAGTGTTACCTGGCAGTGGTGACGTTGCCTAGCAGTGGTGGCGCTACGTGGTAGTGGTGGCGCTACCTAGCAGTGATGGCTCAACGTGGTAGTGGCGAAGTAGCCTGGCAGTGGCGGTGCTGCCGGGAAGTGGTGACGCTGCCTGGCAGTGGTGGCGCCATCAAGCGGTGGCGGCACTTCCTGGCAGTGGTGATGCTGCTGCCTGGTAGTACCGACGCTTCCAGATTGTAGCGTTGCCTAGGATTTGCACAGCCTGGCAGTGGCGCTGGTCGACAGTAGGGCTGCGTGGCAGTGATGCTGCCTGGCAGTGGCGTTGCATGGCAGTGTGGCTGCATGACAGTGGTGATCCCTGCCTGTGGCCCTTCCTGGCAGTAGCTGGCAGTGGAGCTGCCTAGATGTATCTGTCGAGTCCCTGAGCCTTTTTTCCCGCATCTGGCGACGGGTCTAGCATCAGAGGCTCGTTTATTGAGGGCCTTCCACAGTTTATGAGGCAAATGGCGCCAGACGCATACTGCGGGCTGCTCAGGTGCCGGTACTGGGACAGCATTAAGTGAATATCATACACTGTAACACTGTTACGTTAGGCTTCCAGGGAATTTTTTTTATTGTAGTTTGCTTGATAGTGCGTCTGCGGACTCAATTTTGCTAATGATAAAAATAGAAGACAGGTACACACACAACCTTATGAAACTGGCCGGGATAATTATCGATGCAGTAGACTCAGTCAAAGCCTTGTTTAAGTGACTGGAATAATCCTCGATGCATTCGACTGAGGCAAAGCTCAGTGCACGGAAACTTGTAAATGCTATCAATAACAAAGGGCAGCCTATTCGTCAGACCAAAACAGTGCCATACACACGGTAGCAGTACAATGCACACGGGACCAAAACAGTACCATACACACGGAAGCATGAATCACAGCTCTTTATCGCTCGTGACGCCCGTGTGGCCAGGGTGCAATAACACTACAGGGTAAACCGAATAATTTAGGACGTGATGTCAAAATCACGTGGTCTGACCTCATGCTTCCGCTATACCTGTCTGTGACGTCACTAGTGCAATACAGCGAATATTGGCTTATCCCGGCTAGTAATTTAGAGCTTGAAAATTTTGGGTATTCACGTCGAACCGGTTGGTCACTAGAGGTCAGCTGAGTTGAATTTATTTTGAATTTATCAATTTCATATTCATGTGTTTCTTACTTACAAATATTCGTTTATATGATTGTCAATAGCATATGTTGTGAACTCACATTTTGCAACATGAAGTACATACCGGCCTCACAAACCGGCTGCTGACCGGAAATGTGCTGTCACGCATTCATTTTGATCTCTCGCTTTGCTCATTCAAATAGGGCAACTAAATATCAAGTTTAATATTTGAGACTTATCAATTGAAAACCCATTGCTAGACAATGGATATAAATGATTTGTTAGTAATATTTTATTTTTATTCAATACATTTATGTAAGCCATCATCTTGAAGAACAGATCTCTAATATTTTATATTGGTCCTAATTTTTTGAGCCAACACAAACCAATTGATTAGAACAAAGCGGTTTATAAAGGTAAGACGACCGTTCTTCACAGGTTGCTGAAACGATCAATTGAAAGATCGTTTAAGTTTTGTTTGTGTTTCTTGGGGAACACATTTTGATGTTTTACTTCTTGTACATCGGATAGTGGAGATAACAGTAAACCTATATATGGAGATCAGAGTCTTTTTACGAAATCCATTATAACATCAGTTTGCAATTACCTAATTTTAGGACCATTTCCGTATCGTTAGTTCGAATTATTTAAAGGCCTTTTCTCAACGAATGACTGAGTTGGCGCGAATATTTATATTCACGGAGGCAGGAGAACACTGTTATAATGTTATTCGTATGTGCGTGCGAGCGTCCATGATGCCACGAATACCTATATGTTAGTAGTAGTTACGAGAGTTCTACATAGAGCATTTCATCGAGAAGTAGACTTTATCTAGGAGTATTCCAATCACATTGTTATCCGAAAACTAAGTATGACAATAGATGAATTCATAGGAATATATGTATGAAGGAAGTATATGACACAAATTTGAATTATAACTTTTTATAATAATAATAATATAATAAATCATTTATTTCCATCGTCTAGCAATGGGGCTTCAATTTATCTTACATTAAACATAATACTTCATTATCATGTACACTATTTGGATTACCGTAATTAATAGTTCAATTGAATTCGTCGCAGCCCATCGCTAGTATGCCGCCGGTTCTTATGTTATGCAACAAATTATTGATTACAA
>SDVV010025844.1:0-12354 GCA_016164225.1 Gammarus roeselii | reverse complement strand
TCCTGTGTGCATATGTTAATAAGTCTTTCTAACTATGCAGTTAGTTTCAATTTGGTGCCATCGTACGCCAAACAATGTGTGAGTAATGTAATAGACAACCTCACATTTTCTGCTCTCAAGCTAAGTAAATGACAGCTGAAACAGTAAATAGTCATGATAAAGTAAACGTCGGTGATCAAACTTCCTCTGCTTATTTTCTTCAAATTAATGGTCTAATGTAATGCTTGCATCTGTCTCCACATATTAAAAAGTGGAGAGTAGAGGATGTCCTCCAACATGTCCATCGGTTGGTCCTTACTCTTCAACCCTAGTTTTAAGTTAATATTAAATTCACCCAGGTAGCAAATATTGTCTTAACAACAGCTCACGCTGACGAAGACTTGGTACGTATCATCTGTGTATTCTGATATTTCTGTTATTCTGTCAACATGTCATTATACCTAAATAAATTTTAAATCCTTTAAATCCTTAAATCCTTAAATGATCTGAACCTGTTTTCGCTGCACTAATCATAACTAAATAAGGGGCCTCAGATTATCCACTTTAGTGATCTGAACTTGTTTTCGTTGCATTAATCATAACTAAATAAGGGGCCTCAGATTATCCACTTTAGTGATCTGAACCTGTTCTCGTTGCACTAATCATAACTAAATAAGGGGCCTCAGATTATCCACTTTAGTGATCTGAACCTGTTCTCGTTGCACTAATCATAACTAAATAAGGGGCCTCAGATTATCCACTTTAGTGATCTGAACCTGTTCTCGCTGCACTAATCATAACTAATTACGGCGCCTCAGATTAATCTCACATTATGTTCCGTGGGTGCCTGACGCTATTTTTTTCACCCGATCGCCGTTGGCCAATTTTCTTGCCAGAGACTGATGGATGTCTAATAATATGCAATCCACGGCAAATGTAGGCTCATTAAAAAAGTGTCACGTAGTTTCAAACTAGTACTTGCACTCAACAACGTTACGATAATTTTTTTTCGGACAGGACACCGGGCCTTCAGTGTCAAACCTGTAATAGTTGATGACACTAGTTTCTGCAGTTGTGTCCTCGAGAGAAGAAGAAAAGTGTTCCAAGCTCAACTAAACTTACCAAGAGTAAGCGAGCCGTTGTCCGAGTCCCAGAGGCAGCAGAGGTGGTGCCACCGTAAAGCGACTACGCTTGTCTTGAGGAAGTGGTAGCGGCGCACTCCCCCTAGGGTCAGCCGCACTCGGTTCAGGTCCAACTCTGTCTCCAAAAGAGGAAGGCTTCAAAAACACACAGATTTATTGGTTATGAAACAATATTAATTTATAGGTGAGGGAACATATTTGTTAGAAATGCCTTCTATTCAACAATTCATGGTTAAATTATATTTAGTGGGTCCATCTCCAGAAGCAATCCTGGTATAGCGTCACTGTTGGTAGGTGCCACCGGTGTAGTAGGTGTGAGCTTAAGAATGCCAGGGCTTGAGAAACAATTTTGAGTATTCTTGGGCCATGTTAAACTTCTTCTTTGTATGAATTTTATTGAACCGAGCATGTGATGTCCACGATCTGCCTCCCATTGAGGGAATTGAAGTCAATCTTCGTCAGTATTGCAAAGAATGGTATTTGAAATGTTTTTCTATTATTGAACAAAAGTTGTGATGGGTTACATTGTAATATTTGATTAGTATCACCTATTAATATTGAATAACATACATGTATTTGAAACATACGTGCTTGTTTTGTGTGTGGTACATGTGTTTAGGAAAAAAGGTGCAATGTAAGATTCGTAAAAACAGTGCAGGGTATATATTTTTTTATTGTATAACAACCTCACTATATGTTGTTATGTTATTTTATTATACAAGCCTCAAGCATACACAGTTATCATTGCCCCTACCGAAGGTAATATATTTCGTCCATTTTAATTATCCTAAGCTTAAAGTTCATCAACCAAAAAAAAAAATTTCCTCTGCGCTGCCGAGACTGATATTGACTGTCTGCATGAGAATCGAAATGAAATATTGAAAGACTTAAAGCAAAATAAATTTTAATGCGAGGATTGGCCATACCTCTTCAATGGGTTGAAAATAAACCTTCCTAAATCTAACTGTCGGTGGAGAGCCATCGTGTGGCATTTGATGTTGTCACTGCCATGAGGCAAAGCGCCTCACTGTTGTGTGAAGAGATATATCCGAGCCGTGACTCATGGCACTCGAACAAACCGTGATCCGGTGTTCAAACACCAGTTCTTGTCGTTGTTGGACGCCATTGAACTACGTGTCAATTCGGAGATCTCGCAGCTCAAACGTTTTCTTCTTCAAAATCAGTTCTACGCATGGCATGTTGTGAGCCAGGCAGGGCAAAACAAGTTTATCTATTAGGTTTTTATAAATATTTAAATGATTGTTAAAAATTAAATTAATGCATTTCATGGAAACGATATCATACATTACTATATTAACATTAAACTACACCAAGTCGAGCAGGCTATTGCTAAACGTTTAATTTTGAGTCCGTCAGTAGGATTTCTATTAGTTCGCTAGATGGCAGCACCGGCTGCCCTATCAAATCAATTACAGTCTTCCCATGCGCTCATTCGTAGCAAAGATACAACCTTTTATTCCATTTGCTGCTGTTTTGTGACATAATAAAGATAGAGTTTGCGTTGATATGATTTTTTTTGTTTAGCGCAGTTGATCGGATATATTGTCAGTCATTTCCGCTATAAGTAAAGTATATTGAAATTGATCATATTAGTAAACCGTGACTTAGTCCGGCTATCATGTCTGATTAATAGGAAATCTCACAAAATCAAGCTACTGAAACTTTGATTGATTAGTCGCGAAGCAAATAATAGACGTAGAAATATGGTCACTTCCCTGGTACGGCTGGGCAAAAAACACTATTATGAACGAGCCTTCAGCAACTGTTGCAATTATATTAAAAATATATGGAGTTTAATTAGAAATCTGGTGTCTAGCTCGAGAGGGAATCGTAGCATTAACAAACTTATTGTTGACGGAAGGGAGATTGTGGGTGATCGTGACATAGCGGACTCTTTCAATGTCTATTTTGTAAGTATTGCAAACGATCTCTACAGTCAGCTCCCAGTAGGTGAACACTCCCATTTGGATTATTTGAGTGCTGACGAGCCTCACTACTTGTTTATGCGACCAGTAACAGTCCCTGAGTGTACAGGCATTATTTCAAGCTTGAGAGAATCTTCTACTGATAAAGATGTCTTTCCAGTAAAAATGTTCAAATTGTTGAAACATATTCTAGCGGTACCCCAGACTGAACTGATGAACAACTTGATTCAATACGGTATATTCCCGCGAGTTTTGAAGGAAGCGTGCGTCACTCCAGTCCATCAGAGCGGTGCCTTCACCGATATTGCAAATTACCGACCTATATCTGTGTTGTCAGTTTTCAGTAAAAACTTTCGAAAGATGTAGCCTCTCGCAACTTCTGCCTTTCTTGGAGCCATTTTCCATTATTTCCTCATGCCAGTTTGGTTTCCGGAGAGGTGTGTCTACTGCTGTCGCCGTCATTTCTCTAACTGAATATATTTACAACTCACCGGATAGAAGGGAACATTGTGCAAGTGTGCCTGTTGACCTTAAAAAGGCGTTCGATACTGTAAACCACTGGATAATTTTGTACAAATTGAATTGTTATGGCGTTTGGGGTCTTACATTGAACTGGTTTGCTAGCTATTTGATGGATCGTGTTCAATGTGTTAAGGTGGGTGCTTCCCTCTCTGTGCCTAAATTCTTGAATGTTGGTGTTCCTCAGGGCAGTATACTGGGCCCTGTTCTTTTTTTATTATATATTAACGATCTGGCAAAAGTTTCTAACCACTTTCCCTCAATACTATTTGCTGATGATACAACTCTATCGATTTCTAATCATTGTTATGGTATACTTATTTCTGAAATTAACGTGGAAATGGAGAGAGTAAAGAAGTGGACCGTTGCTAATAGACTTTCTGTCAATGTGAATAAAACTTTTATTTTGTTGTTCACCAATCGCCGTGGTGCTGTTGATGTGAGCAACATGGTTATATTTGATGGACTTAATGTAGAGTTTAAGGCTAACGGGAAATTTTGGGGGTCTGTCTTGACGACGCACTTAAGTTTGATGCTCATAGTGAGTTTGTGTGTAATAAGGTATCTAAGTCAGTTGATATTTTGCTTCGATTGGGTCAATTCCTTCCAGGAGATGTTTTGAGGAACCTCTAATTCAATTTAGTGTACCCTTATTTAATATACTGCAACCATGTTTGGGGAGGCACATACAGTGCACATTTGGGTCAGTTGACTGTGCTACAGAAGCGTGTAATAAGGATTATTACTGGGGAAAATTATTTAGCTCATACAAACCTTTTATTTCATAAAACCAAAATACTGAAACTTGAGGACATTCATTCCTACTTTTTGGCTATACATGAATTTCAAATTAATTGCAGCGGGAACCTTGTTCGTGGCAGCACAATTATAATACAAGGAATAGATAGCGTGCGGTCCCCCAATTCCACAGACTCACAACAACTCAGCATGCAGTGTCCTTCGCCGCCCCAAATCTCTGAAATGCCTTACCGGTGTTCATTCGAAATTGCCATTCTCCAAGTTTATTCAAAGTTGCACTAAAAATGACCTGATTAGTTCCTGTAGCGTGAATACTTGCGATTTATAGTTTGTGATGTCCGCATTGTTTAGGAATATCTCATTGACGATAATTGCATATCATTAGTTGTTTCTTATGGTTGCTTAAATTGTGTTATTTTTGCGTGTTTGCATACTGTTTTTTTTTAGTTTATTGGAAATTAGGATCGCTTTTATTTTTTGTGTGTAGGGAGGCCAAATTTGTTAGTTCCATGCGCTGTCTTTTGTAAAAAAAATTCTCTGTTAAATTTATGTATAATCTTCTTTAATTTATATTTAGGGTTGTATTTTTCTTGTGATCCGCTATATAATATTAGTCAGTTAGGGAGCAACGAGGGGATTTAGTCCGATTTGTTTCCCAGCCAGCCGCAGCATTGTACGAGGTCCCTAGCCCGCCACCTGTCTTTTTCTTTAAAAATTACTTATCTTTTATACAGGATTATTGTGTGCGTTTGTGTGAGTGTTGCCCGAAACGCTATTTAACTTATATAGAAGGCTTGTTTTATAGGCAGTTTTCTCCTATATAACAATAAATGACTTTGATTTGGATTAATACCAAATATTGTAAGTTCATTAAGACGCGCAGGTAGGGAGGAATGAATTCATTCGATTTAAAGCGCCCTCTGGCGGATGGATCGATAGTTGTTCACTAGTTAATTTCTTCACATAACCTTTGTCATATGAAACAAAATGTTGTATCTGGGCTACGGATGAGTGCAAGGGCGGATTATTATTTAATTAAAAAGCGCTTAACTGGCATGACCAGACCCCTAATTAACACACCACATGTATGAGAAATTTACCATTATTATTATGTGTAAAGGTTTGAGGTTTATTGACGCGTATAATTAGTACCTCTTTGTAATGAAACAAAGTTATTGTGGGCATTTCCAAATGCGAACATATGATATATCATTTTGCATGTGCGACTCTTAACAATGCAATGCAAGGATCAGAAAAATGTGCTACTGTCAGTGAAACATTTGACTTAAGTGGTTGAGTAGTGAAGAGCTTTTCTGACACCGGAAAGGATTCGCGTGTCACACAACCGATTGCGGCACTTCCTTTCCAGCTTGCGCTGAAGTCTTTTTGATGTAGGGCGTTTTTGAGATAGCCTTTGACCATTTAAGAGACCGGTCAGAATGTCTCCCTCGAGGTCAGGTAGGCTCAAACCATCAACCTTCATCTTCATTTGAAGTCAAAAATAAGGCGAGGGACACATACACGGATGATAGAGATACACGGCACTCAGACACGCATACAATTTGTCTACCCCATCGCCCGTCAAGAGGGTTGTGTCAGGTAGTGTGCTCTGACGTTTTTAACCATCTAAACACGGTCTGAAGAGACGAACGTCAGTGAAAGTGGGACCCAACAGAAGATAAACGAATTTGCTGTGTTTGGACTGAAGGTTTTGTTAAACACAGTTTGTGAAGAGTGATATCAAGTGCACCAACCAGAGTGGCCTAATAGTGTCATGCCTTGCCAATCGAGGCTTACGCTTAATGTTGGCATAGGGCGCGTCTCTACCCTCTCACACCCCCACCCTCTACCCCCCGTCCTTCGGCAGAAACAATAGGCCTCTCGATACCCTGTTTAAGTGCATTTATTCTAGGTCAGCTCGACGTGTGAATTGCTCTCATATTCATAGGAGTCCCCGTTTAGCGGCATCAGTAGTAACATGCCGAATCTTTGTGTTAAAGAACAAATCCGTGCTACTCTCGTCGGTCAGCGTTGGGACATCTGGCAACTCTGCGCGGTTGATATTCCATTGACATTCTCGCGTTTGTGCTTCGTTATGATCCTGTGGGGAAACTATTACGTGCCTTTGGTAGATTTTGAAGACGGTTTTCTTTGTCTACTCCGTTAGACTAGAAACTTGAGTGATGGTTTAAGCCTTCCTCGACGTAGTTCGGCGCATGCTCGTACAAGAAAGCGCTTTAACGTCGCGAGGACAGGTACACCACCAGCTCCTTGTGAAGCCCAACCTATCCCTCCCTGTCCGCTCGTGACTGCTCGGCTGCGTTAACTTACGCACGCACAGTGTGCGGTGTGCAGTGGCCCTGCACACCCCCCTACCCCCCTCTCCCGTAGCTCACTACCCCCCTCCCCCCTCCCGGAACTTTGAAATCTGGCCGCATGCACCCATTTGAGGACTTGGATGTGCAAGAAAAAAATCGTGGATCATCTACTTCGACCTGCTAGAGGAGCGGTTCATCTGCTCCGACCTGCTTCAGGATCCAGGCAGCCAAACAATTGGGCACACGTTCATTGCAGCTGCCGTTTCGGGCCATAATGATGGTCCACACATTCAAGTTTTCCCATCGTTATTACATATTTTTTTTTTAGTTTTAGCTGTTCAGTTCAGTATATTGCACGTCGTTTCGTTAGTTACATTTATTGGTGTTTTCCCTGTGCCAAGTATATTTTTATCGCAAGTTACTCTTTTCATCATTCAATTTCTCAGTGTGGTTGCTGTTCACTTCTTTGGGCTCTTACGACTATTTCAAGGTGTATTTGTCTTATGTTATGTTATAGCTGATTTTTTTTAGCCTGCCACTATCTGCCAACTTGTTATATTTATATATGTTTTTTTTATTACCTCTATGTGTTCATTTACTTTTATTCGCAGGCTCACGATTATTTTTTCGATCGTTTTCTTTCGGACAATTTATTATGGTTATTTTTCAGTTTGCTTCTATTTTCCTATCAACTCCAATTCATGTCTTTGTAGATTTTATATGCGCTTATTGTTTTGTGTAATTTGTATGTGTCATATATTGATTTACTCTTTCAGCTGTTACCATATCCCGTCAAAACCAGAGCAGTAATCTTTTTTCCGGTTACTTCTAGGCTATTTCTGGAGGCCATCTGCTGAGGCAAATTTTGTTAAATTACTTATACTCCCACGCTCACGATTATTTTCTTAGAAATTTTCTTTTAGGACAATTTATGGAGGTTATTATTCAGTTTACTCCATTTTTCCTACTAACTCCAATTCATGTCTTGGCAGATTACATTTATGCGCTTATAAGCATTCATTCTTGTGTTCTCATGATTATTTTCTGGTGTAATTTGCATATATCATATTTTAATTTACTCTTTCGGCTATCACCCATATTCAGTCATACCAAGGTTGTAATTTTTCCCGGCTACTTCTAGGTTACTTTTGGAGGCCATCTGCAGTGCAAATTTTCGCAGTCTTAGCACATGTAGCTACCCATAACAAAAAAAAAAATGCCAACAAAAAATAACAATATTCTTGATGACGACACAGGTAGGAAAACCCATTTTTTATTTACAAAGCGCCAGATAATGATTATAGGATAGCCACAGGAGCAAGTCGCTCAGCTAAATGTAACTGTTAGATCAATGACTTATCACGTTTTTGAAAGCCAAGTACTAATTTCCATTACCCTCACTAAAAAATTTCCTAGCCCATCATGGAATTGTCGTGATTTTTGTTTTTAAGTATTGAATTACAGTCTTTACATTTCTGACCGCAGGTGATTATTTTTAAGGAAATCTAGTTGTTTAAGTCTTTCTCAGTACAGCGTTTTTATTGGAATAGGTTGTTTTTGCTCGGACTTAATGAGTCCGACAGTATCTCGTAGATGGTAAATTCCACTGTTAAAAAACGCCGCCTCCCTCGCGATGACCGACAATTTGGGCCGCTGCTGCCGTTGCACTAAAGGCACGTGTAATTCTAACAGTTGCGGCTGTTATAGAGCTAGAGCCTCTGACGGCGTTCGTTTCTGTTCCTCGATCTGTGCAAGCCGACCTGACCGAGCATGCCATAACCAGCCAGACCAGCTATAGGCAGCTGAACCGGAGAGTCACGAGGTCGCCAGTGGGGGAACTGCAGCCTCTCCTGTGCGCTTTTGGCGGGATGCAGACGTCATCACGCCATCAGGTGCTTTCGGTGCGGACTCTCTTGCCTCGGTTGAGAGCACTGGAGGGAGCGCTGAAAGGGACGTCGCCCCAGCCGACAGTGCTACAGATTTGTCTACTGTCTCGAACCAATCAGGCTCATGGGCTCTGTCTACCGGTTTGGAAACCGCGGCAGAGGCAGCGGCCTCCATCGCACCGTCACGGGCGGTTCAGTCCGCCCTTCCCCCCCATTGGCACCTCTAATAATGCTATATCAACAGCCTTCACCTCAGCTCAATCGGGTTCTTTTATTGTGCCAGGTAGCGAAATAAATTCAGAAAATTACAAAAACTATTGTCATGAATGCAGGAGCACTAATATCAGAAAGAAAAACCTAATTTCGTGTTCCAACTGCCGCAAATATTATCATTTTTCATGCAAAAAAATAAACGCTCTCAAATGCAGAAACGCCGAGTTCTGGCATTGCTCTCGCTGTAGCGGCGTCCCGACGACCCAACCTTCAGAATCATCAAGCGAGCAAGGTTCTATTGATTTCAACACCTACATTGGCAAATGTAAGCGCTACATCAAGGTTTTGAACAAGATCCCGAAAGGAGTGTCCATTCTAGTGGCAGAAGCACTTGATTCACTCTTAAGTGTCTGCATTCGAGAGCAAACTGCCTTCGCACGGGCCCGACTCATGGCATTCAGTTTTAGGAGTCTGCGGTGTCCCAACACTAACTTTTCCGACGCTAAGCAGCCCTCGCTAACTTCACGTGTACGTCTCCAAGAGCGGGAATACATGAACAGAAGGGACTTGCCAGTATTGTCCTCTTGGGAGCTGGTAGATCAAACCACCGCTACTACTGTCAGACAAAACTCAGACGAAAGATTGAAGGCAACAGTACATGCGAAGTTTGCCGATTTCGACCTTCGAGGGGCCGTTCAGGTAGCTTCTTCAAGCGAGTCAATAGCCCCATTCTGCCCAGAAACTTTACAAGATTTACGCGATAAACGTCCGGACAGCCCGGCGGATATCTCACTTCCAGCACCTCCCGACGATGACCTTGCATCTCCGGTTATCGCTTTCGTCAACGAGGTCATGAAGGCAATGAAGAGTTTTCCACGTGATTCCGGTGCCGGTTCGGATAGCCTCAGACCCGGTCACCTTGAATCACTCCTGAAGAAAAATGCTGGCGGTGCCGGAGTCCGTCTAGCCTCAACTCTCATAGAATTTGTCAACATGACATTTCAGGGGAAATCCCTCCTTTTGCCAGAAAGGTCGTTTATGGTGCCTCACTTTGCGCCCTTTTTAAGATACACGGTGGTATCCGACCCATTGCTGTCGGCAAAACCCTCCGTCGATTAGCCACAAATGGCTGGTTGTGCCCCGTTAGCAAATCGTTTTGGCAGTCAATTGCGTAAAGTTCAACTAGGGTTTGCCACCAAAGGAGGCTGCGAAGCGGTTGTGCATGCCACGCGCCGTTACATCGCTAACGCCCCACCAGATCGCGTCGTTCTTACATTGGATTTGAAGAACGCGTTCAATTGTATCCGGCGCGATGTCTTCTTGCAAGCTGCCTGTGAGCGCACTCCCAGTGTGTACCGACTTCTTTGGCAAGCATATTCGGAGCATTCTTTGTTGTTTTTTGGCGATGAAACAATCCACTCTGCAACTGGTATCCAACAGGGAGACCTCATGGGGCCCGCTCTCTTTTCCCTCGCTGTCGACCAAATTGCGCGAAGTGCAGTTTCAGAATTGAATATTTGGTGCTTGGATGACGCCACACTCGGGGGGGGGGGGAGCCGACTATCGTTTTAACGAACTTCCGTAACCTGCGAGTAAAGTTAAACCAAATTAGCTTGGATGTGAACGGGCAAAAATGCGAGTTGATCCACGTTAACAGTTCGGACATGACGTCCAGGGAGATCACAGAGACTCTTTTCCGCGAGGTCATCCCTGACATCAAAATTGCGTCTGCTGAACGTAGCACTGTTCTCGGCGCACCCATCTCAGTCCAAGCTATCGTAGAAGCGCTTGCAGGCAAAATTGACGACCTTAAATTGATGACCTCTCGACTGAGCGTAATTGAGCTATACCAAGCTCATACCCTACTGAAAAACTGCTTCGTCATTCCCAAACTCCAATATCTGTTGCGCATTGCTCCTACATACCTGCACGCTAATTACCTTGCTAGTTTCGATGAATCCGTCCGAGGAGCTTTCTCAACAAATACTAACATTTATTTTTCAGATTTTTCATGAAAGCAAGCTACTCTCCCAGTCAGTTCTAGGGGCTTAGGCATTTACAAGGCGCATGATATCGCTCAGCCCAGCTTCATCTCATCTTGGCACTCTGTCGGTCCCTTAGTCGAAGCCCTTCTGTCAAACGTTAACGTGTTGGCGGAGACTAACGAACTTCCGGAAGCAGTGCTGGCATGGAAAGCTGGGCATGGTGATGAAGCGGTCGCACCAGAGGGGGACTGCTGCACTATCCAGAAGTCATGGGACAGGGAAGGAGCAAGGATAACTTTATATGGTCAGTGACATGAGGCACAAGACCCCAAAACTAAGGCTCGTCTCCTGGCTGCTTCTTGTCACGATAGCGGTTCTTGGCTGGAAGTAATTCTTGCCGCCCCTCTGGGTCCTTTATTGAACCCTGACTCGCTTCACATTGCTCTTGCGCTTAGATTGGGAGCAGCGGTGTGTTATCCGCAGCTCTGTCGCTGCGGTCAGTGTACGGATGAGTCCGGCACTCACGTGCTCCCGTGCCTTTACAGCGGAGGTCGTCATCCTAGACATTTGGCTCTGAATTACATTATTGAACGAGCGCTACGCAAAGTCGGTCTTGGTACGATCCGTGAGCCCGGCATCGATCGAGGCGATGGTAAGCAACCTGACGGCGTTACAGCTTTATCCTTATTTAGAGGGAAAAACCTTTGCTGGGATTGCACCTGCGTGGACACCTTCGCGACGAGTCACTTGCCTGGGACTCCTTTAGAGGCTGGAAAGGCTGTTAACGCGGCAGATAACAATAAAAGAAATAAGTATCAATTTCTTCGTGACCGCTACATTTTTAAGCCCTTGGCCATCGAGACGACCAGCGTTATCGGCAAAACCAGCAGCCTCCTGATCCACGACATCGGGCGACGGTTATCTGCCGACTCTGGGGACCCTCGCGAAACCTTCTGGCTGAAGCAGAGGCTAGGACTGACTGTGCAACGTGGCAATGCTTTGAGTGTACAATTAGCTTGTAAGCCTATAATTTCGGGGAGTTATAGATTGGATCTTTGTTAAGGTAGAGGTGGTAGGCCGTTACTCCAGCAGGGCTGGAGGCAGTAGAAGTATGGTTGGATGCCACAACTTCTGGCGAGTATTGGGGCCATGAGTCTCCCTATTCTTTGGGGGCCTTAGGAAATAAATGGTGAAGGCATCTTCTTGGGGCTTTCAGGCCCCAATATAAAAAAGAATTAGCATGATGAATAGATGGTTACAGAGTTATTTGATGGAACTTGTTGATGGATGAATGTTGATGGTTACAGATGGTTAGAGATGTTGATGGATGAATAGATGATTACAGAGTTATTTGATGGAACGTGATGATGGATGAATGCAGATGATTAAAGATGTTGTTGGATGAATAGATGGTTACAGTTATTTGATGGAACGTGTTGATGGATCACTTGTCGGACATGATAGGGATCCCGGATTAATAAACAAAATATTTTATGAACACATTGATAGTTTTAGCCACTTACAAATAATGCCACTTTGTAATATAAATAATTATTGAATATTAGTATGCATCTACAATTGCAACCATATTAAATATTAGCTTTTGA
>SDVV010025843.1:0-12354 GCA_016164225.1 Gammarus roeselii | reverse complement strand
TTATATTAATCTATATTTACATCACCCGATTGAAATCAGTTACTGATTGATGTAGCTCAATTTTTGAAGGAAATGCTATTCTAAGTACCCTTCATTGCAGCCAAGGAGTAGAGAAACAGTGATTTTGGAATACACGAAGCAGACAATACATCAGCGAGAAAAAGTCAGTTGTGTTTATAGCTGAATAAAGGAGCAAACAATTTTTTTCACGAAATATTCGACTTAATGTCAAGCTTCGAGACAAATCCTGCAAATCGTATTTGTACAAGGTTACAATATACAGCAGAAGAGGAACAATTAGAAATTTAGAGTATTTTTGGGGCTAAATAAATTTGTTTTCGAATGGTACAACAAAACGATCGTTGCTGTTAGCACGACACCTGCGACGAAACCCTTGTTGTACTCGTAACCGCACGATGTATACAATGAAAAAATGAGTACTGCATATGCATGCGGGCACAACTATTTTAAACGAGCACAGTTAGAATGTAATAAATCATTGGAAAGAGGAAGAGAGCACATTTGCGAAACGATCACAACATTGCAACGGTCATGCATCACGGTAAAATCCGAAGAAAAAAAAATTGAGGAGAAACCGATTGAGAATTTAAACGAGCCCCGTTTGATTGTATCGTTTCAATGCGAATGTCTTATTCAATATTTCAATTGAGAACAATCCAGTTTAACATGATTTTTCTACAAAGGTGCCTTGGTGATAGCTGCATGTTTGCAACAACAGGACTTCCGGCCCAAACCGGGTTACCTTTTGATAGTGGGAAAATAAGTTCTGAAGTAGAACGTCTAAGATAGCATCATGTGTCTCTCTATTTTCCGTTTTAATAGATCGAGAAAGGGAAAGTGTGAAGAAGGAAATAACATTTAACGGTGAAACTCGAAACAACTCAAATCAGCACCTGAAGAGGAAGTCACCGACCCATGGTGTCGATCTGAGATTGTCACCGTTTCATTCCTCGTTAAACCAATGCTGACCGGTGTCATTTCTGGACACCGTTTTGAAACGAGCAGGTACCAATGCCGGGCCCTTTTTTTACCATGCTAGTGCCAATGCCGGGCACTAATTTAGCCGTATTGGTGTCAATGCCGGACATCGTTTTCATGAATATATTGGTGAAAGTGCAACAGATGGGAGCTATTTAGCGTCGATTTTAGTAAAATTTGTCGAGCCGTGACTTAAACGTTTCGATTGTATCGCAGTTCACAACTTCCGAGGGAAGTCTGTTCCATTCTTCGAGAACCCTATACGAGAAGAAATTGCGCATGATATCAAGTGTGAAACGCTTGCCAACGATTTTGTATCCATTATTCCTGGTCACTCCGTTCGCATCCAAAGTGAAAAAAGCTTGCTCGCTCGACGTTTTCCTTACCCTGCATAATCTTCCACACTTCGATCAAGTCCTCTCTGACTCTACGCTTCTCTAGCGAATACAGGTTGAGTTCGCGTAGTCTCTTTTCGTACGATTTATTGCGCAGCGAAGGGATATGCTTGGTAGCTCTACGTTGAACCTTTTCTAATTTAATAATTTATTTACTGAGGTATGGAGACCAGAACTGGACGGAATACTCAAGGTGCGGTCTAACATATGCACTGTATATCATGCACATACTGTATCTGCTCATGTACGAGATTATGCGGGATATCATTCCTAACATTTTATTGTCATTTTTAGCAGCATCGTTACATTGCTTGTTGCTTTTCAAGTCGTTACTAATGATGACACCTAGATTTCTCTCTTTGGTGACAGGTATCAGTTTCTTTCCGGACATTGAATATTCGTGTTTAGGGTTATGGTGACCAATGTGCATAACACATTTAATTTCATATGCCACTTCTGTGCAAACTTACTAATTTTCGAGAGTGCGTTGCTATCGAGATCGTTTAAGGATATTACGAACAGAACTGGACCTAACACAGATCCCTATGGCACGCCGCTTGTAACTTTACCCAATCGGAGAAAGCGCTATTTAGTACGACTCGCTGCCGTCTGTCCGTGAGCCAACATTTTATCCAGTAATTGTGTTCACCTCGAATACCGATGCTGTGCAATGTACTAACCAAGCGTTTGTGAGGAACTTTATCGAAGGCTTTTTGAAAGTCAAGGTATACGATGTCGATCGGAGATTTTGCGTCGTAGTGTTCAGTGATATTATTGAAAAATAAAGCAGCAAGTTAGTAAGACATGAACGATTGTGTCTAAAGCCATGCAGAGAGTCACCTATCAACTAATTTGATTTTAAAAATTCTGTAATTTAATCCGTGATCCCACTTTCCATCAATTTGCCAATGACTGAGGTGAGACTTATTGGACGATAATTTGCGGGACACTTTTTGTCCTCTTATTTTGAAAATTGGGGTGACGTTGGCCTCTTTCCATTGAGAGGGGCACGTGCCATTTGTGAGAGATTGGGTGAAAATGTTCGCTGGATGATCGGCGATTTCGTTCCTAGTCTCTTTCAGTACTCTAACGTAAATACAGAACAAAAATATTGGTTAAGAAAGACACATTTCAGTATCGCCCGTTTCTAGCTCACCAATATCATTTTCGAAAGGGCCAATTACAGATCTTGATTTTTTTGCTTGATATATAACTGAAAAATTGTTTCGGATTAGTTTGGCGTTGAGGCAATTTCATTTTCGTAATCTTTTTTATTTTGTTTCTGGACCGTCTTAAAAATCCTTCTGCTGATTTCAAATCCATTTTTGCAGAATCGTCGTGTGAATGCTCTTGTTTAATCGAGTGCTTTGCTTTCTTTTCGACTGAATGCGCTGCAATTCTCCTTCCCAGTACTTAGACTGATTGACTGCTATTCGCCTGTTTTTGCGAGGGACATGGTAATTTTAAATATTTCGAAGTGCTTTCAAAACATTGTTTAGCGATTGATTGACATTTTTTCCGAGGGGAATAATGGCTGAAGTCATTGCCTCTCTTGAGCTATCAAAGTTGGCAAATCTGAAGTTAGGGACTTTTTCGCATTTAATTGACGTTTTCAACTCGAGCTCAATCATAAAGCGGATTCAGTTGTGGTCGTTAGTTCCGAGGGGTTCGCCCACTTCGACGTTCGTGACAAGAGAGTCGCTTGCACTGAATAGAAGATCAAGAATATTGCTACCTCTTATTGGTGTCTACCATTTGGGTCATAAGCTTATCGTCAGCAAAATCAATCAGGCGTTGACCAGTGGCCTTACATTCTTCTGTTTTCCAATCGATGTCAGGAATATAGAAGTCCCCAAGCACTACACGGTTTTTTGTTCTGACGACATCGACGAGGGTGTTGTAGAGATCGATATCATCTGCGACAATGCTCTTGGGAGGACGATAAACTAGTGTGATTTGACACTTTGTATGCTTACCGACTACTTGAATTGATATTATGTCGTGTCTGCTGATTAGATTAGAGACTTCTATATTATTTGCCAAGTATTTTTCACGAGAAACAATACTCCTCCGCTCTCACGGCCAAGTCTATCTTTGTGAAAAAATGAAAAACCCGGGGGAGCGAATTCGCCCAGATAATTTCTGGTGCTCGATTTCAACCACGATTCTGTGATGGCTATTATGTCGATCTCTCCGTTAATGGCGAGGATTCCCAATTCGTCGATTTTGTCTCGAAGACTTCTAGTGTTTACGTATAACATTTGAGAGTGTTTTTACTCGGAATCCTGCCAGAAACTCTCCGGTTACGGTCAGTTGCTGCTGTGTAACTTCGATGGACTTTTCATGTCTTCTACCATTGTTCTATACAAGTATTTAAATGTTTTATTCATGCCTCCTTCCACAATATCTCACAATAATCGCAGCAAATCTATCGAGAAATCTTGACATGGAAATTGAAAATATATCAGAACTCGATTTTCCAAACTTTCTGCTCTTGATTGGCAAGCTAATTTCAACCTAGAGTTGCTCCTAATTTTTCCGTGTCATATTGCAAATGTTAAACCTTTTTTAAGTCGCATACGTCATTACTGACGTGTACTGTATGTATGTACCATAAGTTACTTCTGGCGGACAATGAACTAGGCCTTGTAGGTGTTGCACAGCTGCCACAGAACCCGCATATACCCATGGAATTCACATCGGTAGATCAGTCAAATAGTTCCATCTCCTTGCTCTTATCTCAGCAATTAGCGATTGCCAACAGTATCACACGGGTGTATGTAGTGAGATACACGTCATTGTCGGATCATTTGCCGCCCCATGCTGAACCCTCGCTGTGCGCGCTCCCTGTATTGGCAATAGTGGATGCAGACACTCAACCCATACATTGACAGTTCAATGCGACTGCAAAAACAAATCTGTTCTGTTCAATTCATGCCAATAAGTTATGTACTCCACCATTAGATTGCTTCAAACACATGTGGTGGTTGACAGAGAGAAGTAGATTAACACAATGCGTGTATATGCGATACCGTTTCAATGTCCAAGAGAGAATCGTCTAGGGGGGAACTAAAAAAACTGTTCACCGAATGCACAGGGCTAGGCTGTGGTTGCTCTATACTACATGCGCGTAGCGGCCTGGGCGAAATGCTGGGCGCCGCGGGACAGCCTCCTACACAGGGAAATGAAAATAACTAATTACCCCTGAGTATTTCTAGAGTGAGTGGAAAATCTATTGCCGAAAGACAGCTATTTCCCAGTGCGGGATTGGACTGACAGGATGGGCCATGGTTCTGGGCAACCACTTCAATGGCCCAATGAACAGTCTGGAACATTGCTGACTTAAATATTATTATTGAGGTGCTCAACCGTGATTAAAATAATGATGGTAAATATCAACGGTTGAGAGATAATACAGTTTTATAGCTAGAGTCATGAATGGTATTCCAGAGAGAGTCTTTGAATATGGTTCTGTTGAACTTTTTTGTGCCATGGCCATTTTGTTCTTAGGCTACTGTAAGCCCAGTTACCTACCAAATAACTTATGGATATTGCAGTGACACCTATTACAAAACGATGACAAAATGTGCAACAGACATAGGCGGCGATAACACATGAATATCAATTGCTACTGCCTCATCGAGACCATACGCCATTGTGGTTGAGAACAGACTGGTTGAATGTCTCCAAAAAATATCAAATCAATTAGTTGTCGGGCTTCAGCATGTAATTAAAAGGCATATTTTCACCTCAAAGCCAACATATTAGTGTCTTTGTCAGTATAGGCTCGCCAATGTATTTTCATTCACCTTAAAGCCAACATATTAGTGTCTTTGTCAGTAGAGGCTCGTCAATTTACCTTTATTCACCGTAAAGCCAACATATTAGTGTCTTTGTCAGTAGAGGCTTGCCAATGTATCTTTATTCACCTTAAAACCAACATATTAGTGTCTCTGTCAGTAAAGGCTTGCCAATGTATCTTTATTCACCTTAAAACCAACATATTAGTGTCTTTGTCAGTAGAGGCTTGCCAATGTATCTTTATTCACCTTAAAACCAACATATTAGTGTCTTTGTCAGTAGAGGCTTGCCAATGTACCTTTATTCACCTTAAAACCAACATATTAGTGTCTTTGTCAGTATAGGCTCGCCAATGTACCTTTATTCACCTTAAAACCAACAAATTAGTGTCTTTGTCAGTAGAGGCTCGCCAATGTACCTTTATTCACCTTAAAACCAACATATTAGTGTCTTTGTCAGTATAGGCTCGTCAATGTACCTTTATCCACCTTAAAACCAACATATTAGTGTCTTTGTCAGCAGAGGCTCGCCAATGTACCTTTAAGCATTCGACCGCATAAACCATTGATCGATGTTCAAAAATGTATTGGAAGGGGAGTTGGTGGCGCCTTTGCATCTCGTTCAACTATCAAAATTGCGGAGCAGCAACAGCAATGTTCAATACGATGGGGAAGCCCAAATCCAAACTCGTTCAGAACACGCTTTGGGAAAAAGTCTGGAGTCCTTCTCTTGGCCTCTTCCATTCGATGCTTATGAAGGCAGCCTTCTCGGTCGGCTATCTCTTAGCCGTGTTGGGTGTCACATTGACGACTCCTATATTAACGAATTTTGTTATACAGACGATATGGTCATGCTGGCTCCTCATGTGGATGCTTTTCATATGATGCTAAATGTATGCGAAGCTGAGACCACAGCACTATAGATATTGAGTACAATGCTGGCGAATCTGTTTGCATGATTGTCAAACAGGGCACCATGAAGAGGCTCCAATTTAGAATGAATTATGTGGTTAATGGAACTTCGCTGGATCCTTCATTCTGCTATAAAGTGTAGGTCAATTATTAACAAGCAACCAGTGCGTGTGATATTGAAGATATATCCAAGCAACTTCGAAATTTAAATGAAGTTGGCAATCAACTTATGAGAATAATGTACCTCTTTAAAACCTACTCCTACAGTATCTACTGTAACTCCCTGTGATGAAAACTTCCAAGAGTCACTATCAGTAAACTAAGAGTAACATACAATGACATTTTCAGGGGGTTGGTAGGTGTTCCCACATGAATGAATACTAGTTTTGTATTTGCAGCATTTGATGTTGACTAAAAAGTGCCTATAGCCTCAATGAGCGAATTATTAACTTCAATAATCCCTTCCTGGAGGCTATCTGTAAGTGTGTGGGATACGAGTTACCCCTATTTAATGAGAGGTTGGACGGAATGCAACTGGTGCACGCAGTTCCTGATGTTAAATCTCTTCGTGGAGGCTATCTGTAAGTGTGTGGGATACGAGTTATCCATATTTAATGAGAGGTGGGACAGAATACAGCTGGTGCACGCAGATCCTGATGTTGAAAGAAATCATGTTCTACTCCTGCCTGTCATTCCATACTAAGGCCCATTGTAAGTATGTGGATGTCATGCTAGCATACGCCCCAGAATATGTTGGACGACAGGTAGCTGTTCGAATAACCTATATTAATTGCTGCCCTTTTATGGATACTCATTTGGGAAAAGGACATGAAGGTATCTAGGCACTGTAGTGGGGCATGTACCCCCATCTCTTTTTCTCTAACCGGAGAGTTTAATGGCGCCTGATTAGTAAGTGTCGATATCATATTTTCTACAGAGGCTAGGAGTTTTACTTCTATTTGGGGGTCAACTTTTCACGTCCTTCGAGGCCCGAGTAATACTTCTAAGCTTTACCTAAGTAGATGGACAAATAAGAAGGTCTTGGGGCGTTATCATGTCAATCTTAGTGTACCATTCGACCTTCCCCTTCTAGTTTTTTGAATGCAATCTCAAGGCAGTACAAATTTTACCTCAATTATTAGCCACCTCACTTATCCCAAAGTTTAGTGGACTTGGACCTGGTAAAACTTTCTCCAGCAGCATGAGTAGCAAATTTAGATGGTGAGGTCCTCTTCCGCGGTGTGACTGGAGTGGCTTCCTAATTAACAGGGGGAGGGTTCTATTCTTAACATTAGTGTGATGGGTAAATGGAGACTTCTCGCGACGGAGATAAGCGCACTTGATTGGACAACAGCAGCGCCACTGCTGAGTGCAGCGGTCGCCAGTAGTAGCGTCGTTCATCAACACCTTACCAACGACCTGCATGGACGCTGTCCCTAGTCTCTCTGCCCTTTGACTGGTTGACTTCAATGGCTCGACTGAATGTAATCTTATAAATCTGTTAAACTAGTTCGATAATGCCAGCCTCTGCACCCAATTAATCTGTTGTAACGTGTATGTGATGATTGTGATCTCCCCTTTGCCAGATTACCTGTAATTTATTCAGGTATTGTGTGCTCAAGTTTGTGCCTCTGTATTTCTAATTTGTGTGAAACGTTTTTGCTGAATCAAATATGTGCATTTAATAGCTCTATTGTTAACATTGTAAAGTTACTGTTATGAATTTAATGAATATATGAACATATGAATAAATAAATTTAAAGGAAGTACTGCAGTACAAAATTGGTGTGCACAGTGTTTCTTAAAGGATGGTAGAGGGCACATAGCTGGGGGCGGTACTTCATTCAGGTGAAACAAAAACCTGATAGCTAGTCAAAATTACAAGCATTATTAATCCTTCTTCATTTCATGTGCTGGTGTTGCTCTCGCTTTTGTGAAGGAAATTGTAGTTGAAGGGCCTTCCAATGGTTCTAGTCTTCAATTTACCCTTAGATACCAAGTTTCCCTCTAATTAATTGAACCTATTAATTGATGTCTTGCTGGCACCCTCTCCAGCACGCTTAAGGCACACTAAGCCGATGGATCGGGGTCGGGGAATTTCACTCGTGCTCTGTCTCAAAATGCGTTGTTTAGTTACATGATTTGAATGTATTAGATATTCATTGTTTATATTGTCTCTTTGTAACCATTCAACTATCGAGTGCTTCATGAAGACTATTATTTTTCATTATTTGTGTTATAATTTTCACGCTCACCTTTGCGAGCCCTACGCTTTGCACAGCAATGTTGGTGTATTCGCACAACCGTTCCAACGTACAGGAGGAAACGATTGTATACACGCACACAATGCATAGTATTTCCTAGCTGAGAAGATAGATCTTAAGCAGTTAAATAAGTGATTGTTCCAACACTGCACTCGCCGACCAACCAGCGCACCAAGTTTTATTCAAGTAGATGCACAGGTATTCCTTAATACTCCCTTTCGCTGTGGTGCCATAAAGTTCCCTGACTCCCTCGTCCCTGCCCAGTGTACCCGCACCATCACAATATCAGGCCTTAGGTCACACACACACACACCCTCCACCCCACGCCCACACCCTCGCCAGGCCAGGTAGGGCGGGTGGTGGGTGTTTGATGGAGTGCGGGGTGTGAGGTAATTTGGCCACCGAACGACGGGGGGCGGCGGCCCTTGGATAATTCGCGGCATTTGTCACCGGCAGAACGACCGTGTGGGTGACACGAGCTGCCAGTTGACGGGTACGAACGCACGAACCGAGACCACTGAGTGGGTGACGCAAGCCGCCATGTACGAACGCCGAACCGGGATAGACTGTGTGTGAGTGTGACAAGAGCTGACAGGTACAAATGCACTAACCGGGACGACTGTGAGTGTGACAAGAGCTGACAGGTACAAATGCACTAACCGGGACGACTGTGAGTGTCAGTTCCATCGTTAAATATTCTCATTGCATTTCAAATGTGCCTATAAATTTATTGCTGCTTTTTGTCTTCCTCCATATGTCTTTTTTTTAATTAAGGAGAGTTAGTGTTAAAACTATTTAAAAAAACGTGCAAACAAACTGATTTAAATAATCGTACACAACTGAATTGTCAACAAATAGGTTGCGATTATCAAGAACTACGTGATTATTCAGTAGTGTTCTCCATTGGAGAGAATAATTAGTTTTTGATGTGCATAAAATTTCAAGAATATTGCGTCTTTTCTTTAGGAGTGTATTGATCATCCAAACTGTGTTAACTCCTCGTTCATTGACCCCTGATGCACGAGTTAAGGGATAGTTGTGCATGTCTTTGGTCTAGGGTGGGTCAGTACGAAGATTTTTGTCAAATTGAGTTTTGTGGGAAAAAATCTTCCATCGACTACACAAATAAAAAAACGTTACACAGAACGGGGCTGAAGTTGCCTTTGAGAGCAGGGCTGGTGGTGCCTTAGAGTGCGTGGCTGGTGATGCCTCATATTGTTGGGCTGGTGTTGCCTCATTGAGCGGGGCTGCTGTTGCCTCTCACTGGGGCGCTGGTGTTGCCTCAAACAGCAATGCTGGTGTTGCCTAGCAAAGCGTGTCGGGCGTCGCCTCACCAAGCAGAGCAGGTGTTACCTCACATACCTAGACTGGTGTTGCCCCACGCTGCGGGACTGCTTAGGCCTCACAGTGCGGACCTGGTGTTGCCTCATAAAGCGGGGATGGTATTGACTCACAGTGCGAGCCTGGTGTTGCCTCACGGTGCGAGGCTAGTGTTACCTCGCAGAACGGTGCTGGAGTTGCCTCACAGAGCGTGGCTGATGTTGCATCACAGTGCTAGGCTGGTGTTGCCTCGCACTTCACTGTTGTTGTTATCTCATAGAATGGTGCTTCTGTTGCCACACGGTGATAGGCTGGGGTTGCCTCACACTGCAGAGCTGGTGTTGCCTCTCAGAGCGGGGCTGGTGTTGCCACACAGTGCGATGAGTGTGTTGCCTCACAGTTCAGAGATGGTGGTGCCTCACTGCGGGGATTGTGGTGCCTCGCAGAGCAGGGCTTGTGTTACATCACGGAGCGGGGCTGACGTTGCCTCACAGAGCGCGGCACGAATTGCCTCGCAAAGCAGGACTAGATCTGTCTCACCGAGCGGTACTGGTGTTACCTCACAGTGCAAGGATGCTGTTGCCTCATAAAGCGGAGCGAGGGATACCTCACAGCTCAGAGCTATGGTTGCCTCACAGAGCAGGACTGGTGTAGCCGCGCAGAGCTGGGCTGGTCCTGCCTCACAGAGTGGGTTGATGTTTAACACAGAGAAGGGATGGTGTTGCCTGGTAGAGCTAAGCTGGCACGGCTTTGCAGCGAGAGGCAGGTGCTGCCTCACTGTGCGGAGCGGGGAATACCTCACAGTACGGGCTGGTGTTGCCTCAGAGAGCAAGGCTGGTGTGCTTCACAGCGTGATACTGGTGTTTCCTCTCAATGAGGGTTGTTAGTGGCTTCACACTGCAGAGCTGGTTTTGCCTCATAGAGCGGGCTGGAGTTGCCTCACTGTGCGAGACTGGTGTTGCCTCACAGAACGGAGCAAGTGTTGTCTCGAGTCCGAGGCTGATGTTGCCTCACAGTGCGGGACTGGTGTTGCCTAACACTGCGGAGCTAGGGTGGCCTCACAAGCAAACTGGTTTCTACTCAATTTGAAGGGCTAGTGATACTTCACAGAGCGGGTTTAGCGTTGTCTCGCGCAGTGAGGCTTATGTTACCTCACAGAGCGGGGTTAGCGTTGGCTCGCACAGTGAGGCTTATGTTACCTCACAGAGCGGGATTATCGTTGTCTCGCGCAGTGAGGCTTATGTTACCTCACAGAGCGGGGTTAGCGTTGTCTCGCACAGTGAGGCTTATGTTACCTCACAGAGCGGGGCTAGTGCTGTCTCGCACAGTGAGGCTTATGTTACCTCACAGAGCGGGGCTAGTGCTGTCTCGCACAGTTAGGCTTATGTTACCTCACAGAGCGGGGCTAGTGCTGTCTCGCACAGTTAGGCTTATGTTACCTCACAGAGCGGGGCTAGTGCTGTCTCGCACAGTTAGCCTTATGTTGCCTCACAGAGCGGGGCTAGTGCTGTCTCGCACAGTTAGGCTTATGTTACCTCACAGAGCGGGGCTAGTGCTGTCTCACAGCGAGGCTGGTGTTTTCTTTCAGTGCGCGGATGGTACTGCCTCAAAGAGCAGGGCTGGAGTTATCTTACGCAGACAGCCTGGTAAGGTTTCTCAGAGCGGGCTGGTGTTGCCTCAACGAGCGGGACTGGTTTTGCCTCGTAGTGCGCGGCTGGTATTGCCTCGCCGAGCAGAGCTGGAGTTGCCTTACATAGAGCCGGGCTGTTTTTGCTTCACAGAGTTGGCTGGTGCTGCTTCACAAAGCAGGGCTGCTGTTGACTCATAGAGCAAGGCTGGTGAGGCCTCACAGAGAGGAGCTGATTTTGCCTCAAAGAGCGGGGTTAGTGTTGCCGCCACGAGTGCGGCAGGTGTTGCCTCGCAGTGCGACGCTAGCGTGTCATCCCCGCGTTACTGCGTGTTACAGCGTGAACAGCTAAATAACTTCTGACATCCGATGCACAGAGAGGGCGTTTGGTGAGATGGTGAATTGGATGATGGTTGTAGCGGGTGCTGTGGGTGATGAGAAGTGGTGTTTGAGGCAGATGGTAAGTCGTTGAAATGGGAAGGGATTCGGCTAGCAAGGGATGATGTTGGACGGTGGAAGGTGTCTGCAGTGGCGTGGGTGGCTGATGGTTCGGGGGACATGCGGTGGCGACAAGTGGTGGGAGTGTTGTGAAGTTGTGTGAGTGGCAGCTGGTGTGGGAGGCAATTGGTTGTGGTTTGTGCTGTAGGTGGTGAAAAGTATCATGACTGCCAGATGGCTGCGACGAGCGGCGAGGTAATGAGAGGTTGTGTGGGTGGCAGGTTTTGTCGGTGACAGGTGGTTTTGGCCTCTGGTGTGGGTGATGAGAGGTGGGGTGCGTCCAGAAAGTGGTTGTGGCCTGTGGTGTCGGTAGTGAAAGGTGGTATGGGTGGCAGGTGGTTGGTGTGAGAAAATGTAGTGCGATGATAGGTGTATATATAAGAAGGGGGGTGAGAACAGTATGTAGCGGTAGTGGAAACAGTGTTGATTGGATTGGGTGAAGGAAAGAGTGCGAGAGTAATGCATGCATGAAATCCAATCTAACTCAATCATTTGTTGAAACTACACCTTAGTAAAAAAAATTGGACAAGCCCTATATA
>SDVV010025842.1:1677-12354 GCA_016164225.1 Gammarus roeselii | reverse complement strand
GCTGACTTGGGGCACCAAACCAGTTCCGGAACCCTCTGCCCCCCGCCCCCCCGCTGCGCTTACCCCGTACGCTCGGTGAGTCAAGGTGCATGCATCGCACCAAAACTAACTCTATTTATCCCTATCTATAATCCTTCACTAATCCGCGTCTTGTAGTCATACTATCTACTGATGAGACTCAAATCTGTTAGTGACAATCAGCAGAACGTGTTCTGGATTGGTCAAAGGTTGCTCTGATCGGAACACACCTGGGACGTCCTTGTCGGTAGGCATACAAGGTCACCGACCTGAATTCAACAAGAAGCATTTGCACATCCACTAGCTGGAGATTCTTGTGTCCGACCAGCAAAGCGTTCATTTAGAATCGCTAGTGGGCGAGTATGCGAGAGCCACTGCGTGGTGACATGGCTCGGTGATGGGACAAGAGGGTATAATTTGGTAAAGGGGTCCGGTCCGTCAGCACCACTGGCGCGGTCCTGTCAGTGGCTCATGAAGACAGAAGAGGGTACCAACTTCTGGTATCTGACTCGCGGTCTTCGACTCCACCGTCAGTTGTTCCGTCTAACTGAACTTCGCTGTCTCGTTAACGCTCATTTCACGCTCTGACCTGCTGAGCTCTAGTATCAATCAAATCGATGGTCATAAGTACGTAATTCGCCAATTACTGGGGGACTTTTAGTGAGATCACTGGTCTCGTGATGGTAGTCCAAAATTACTAATTACAAATTTGCCAGGGACCACGTTGAAAGTGAAGCACTGTGATGGGATACTATATGGTCTCACGCGCTCATGACGTGTACCCACTATTTTAACGAGCCAATTAGGTTGTCAAGCGGTGGTGTCTCATGACATATGTTTTTCTGCTGCCTTGACTGCAAGAGATCATACCTTTAATAAAAAGTAAGTTGGAAGAAAATTTTCCAATGCTGAAGGCCGGCTCCTGTTCAAGATTAAAAGAGAAGTTCGACGACAGCTCAGATTCTGAGATATGGGAAACCCTATGTGGGTGCCTGCACTTCTTGACCCGGCGCCCGGCGACCCCACTACCGCTCGAAGTCAGGATGGTCACAGAGGCGGCAGGTCGTCCAGGCCAGTATAGGCTCGGTGGGTCTACCGGGGTACAGGACCACACAACAACTCACTAAAACGCCACACACCAGGTTTCAATATAAATAGGTTAAAAACCAGAGTAATATTCACCACTTTATATTCAATAAAACTCAGTTCAGCAGAAGCACTTCAAAGTTACACTGTGAATACAAGGTTCACCGCGCTAGTGACGCACGCAATATTCAGTCACTGGCGGTACCGAATAATAACAGAACAGCGGTATGGCGAACGTGGAGTGACGAAACAATGAAGATAATGAGTTAGGAAGCGACGGAAGGAGCCGCCAGAGGCATGGGCTGACCTCTTTCGGGGACGGCTCTAGATCAACTGCCGGTTCACCCAACTGGCCACGCCCCTTCCATCATGAAAATCGAATAAATAATTAATATAATAAATATCGCCGAAAATAAGTGAAATAAACAATGATAATTAATAAAACCTGAAGTGCAATATAAATAATGAGTAATAATCATTATTGGGCCTCTAATTGAGAATTTAACTGAAATTGCTCAAGGTTACTGGAACCCCCTCATGTGAGACGATGGCCCCAGCATTGTGGTGGAAGAATCCCCAGTCTGCTTTTCCAAACCAGACACTTGTATAAATAAAACACGGCCTCAGCCCCCACACCTAAATGAAATAATCAATAAGAGTAAGTCTAAGGAACAGCCTGACAGAAAAATATAGTGGTGAGAGTATTCTCTATGCAGAACAATTTAGCAACATATTATCAAAGAAAGAGATGATTAATGAGGAACTTTGCCTGGCTTTGAATATACCTGAAATGGAGGAAGAGAATGCTTTGGTGAACAATTGGAGCTATTCCAGCACATTTCTGAAGCAGTTGCGCGCGCGTAGTGTAGAGGAATGTCTGAAGAAGCACTTGGGATACTGCAGGGGATCAAGCTGGAGATGAGTCAGTTCCTTGCTGAAGAGGAAGAGCAAGAAGAAAAACCAAAAGAAGAAACTAAAAGCATAAAAGTGACTGATAAGACCACGGGAGCCATAACAAAGAATGCGCAGAAGTCTCAGAGGGGACACAACAAAACAGAAAGATGGGAAAGCACAACTAGCTCAAGCTCTAGTGGTGGCCTCAGCTTGTTGGAGGATTCCCCCGATGGAAAGAGTGAGACATCTACCTCAGACTTATCATCAGATAGTTTGAGCAAAAAAAAGCCAATCAAGAGAAATCATCCCAGGAGTGTGAAGGAACAGGAGAAAAAGTCAATGAAGAAAGAAGATATGGATGATGAGGCGTTCAGCAAGTGACTCAAGTCCTCAGACAACAGAATTATTCCAAAGCAAGACCCTTTTAAAGAAGAAGCTGGTCAAGATTTTGAAAGCTACTTGGAGAGATTTGAGGAGTACTGCAGTGACAACTTTAGAGACAGGAAGTACTTATGGATTGGTGAGTTAGAACGACAATTGAGTCGAAAAATACTAGAGGGATTCAAGTCGTTGATAGAATTCAATGATGATTATGTGGACATGAAAAAGAAGTTGATCAAATGGTACAACAATAACAAAAGAATTAGGAAAACAAAGCTAAGAAGAAGTTTGAACATGCTCAGATCTATAGGCCCAATTCGGAATGATGGTTTGAGGAAACCTAAGTGTGTTGTTGGTGTGTTAGGCAAATTTTCTAGTGGTTTGTCGTGGGTTCAGTAGATGGAAGGAGGGATAAGCAGTGTTCACAATCTTGTTGAAAGTTTGTGTTTCCCAGATATCAAAAAAAAAATTGCGAGGAAGAGCCTTGATTTCCTCATGCAGGTGGGGAATCAGTTCGGTATGTGTACCGCTAAACCGGTGCGATGCGTCAAGACGTGTTCTGTATTTTTTGTCTGTGGGAGCAAGATGAGTGGACCAATAAGTGTTTGTGAAGGAAATGATAGGTCTGATGGATTGTTTGAATAATGCTGTAATTGATTTCGTGCAATGTCGTGCAATGAAGGCGTCGCAAGAGTGAAGAGGAATGACGGAGCCGTGGAGGACCCCTTGGGGAAATAACGTGTTCGTGATGGCTTGTTATTATTGACCGTGTGCCCATGTCTGCCAGAGAGAAAATTGATAAGCGCCTTCTTGTAGTTTGGATGGATGTGTGTGTTAAGGTGTTAAGAAATTTGATTATTCGAACGTGTCTTCAGTCATAAACCAGATCACGTGGGATATTGGACTAGGATTTATCATCTGGGTGTGGTAGGATACACCGTATATTATAGTTAATCATTGTCGGTTAGGGTTGAGTAGAGAATCTCATTTAGTTATTTTATAGTTGTTGTTATATGTTTTGGTTGGTTAGCAGAGGAATATATCTGTATTAGGCACAAATTTGCATATTTTTCATGGAATGTTGGGTATAAAATAAATACGCTTAATTGGATGTAATGATCCGAAATTTGGTGAATTTTACCTCTCGACACTGCATTTGGGTCCGGTTCATTGTCATTTTAAAGATCTATTCTATTGGATTTATGTAGAGTGTTAATGTTAAAATGATTCAATAATTTAATGTTCATCTCAATTATGTTATCCGCTTGCACGTCTTTACCAGATGCTTATTCCCGCACGTCATAGTTTTATAAATTTTTGTGATCCGTTTGCATTTCAGACACTTAGAAGTTATTGTTCAATTCAGACTTTGTTACGAGACTGCGTTCTAATTCAGTATAAATGACTTATTCGATCATTCACCAGATCCACTGGAGCATTTTTCACTGAAGGTTTGTGATGATGGCCGTACACCTAAGTCATCCAATCCTATCTTAACCTATTTTTTTCCCCCGTTTTCATACTTATGTTAGGTATTTTCTTCATTGATTTAACCTTTTTCCTTATCAAATCTATCCACTTGACTCTTCTTTTACCAATCTTTACCAGTTTATGTGCCTACATATATGTATACATATATATTTTTTTTCACTTTTCCTGTTACAACTCCAGTAATCTCGACCAGTTTCGAACAATGTTAGGTCATCGCTCGTTAGTAGACTACTGAGTTCTAAACGGTCATGTAAGCTTCCCTAATAGGTCAGTGATTATGGATGTTAAAGCGTTAGCAATTTTAGGTATGGTTTTTACTATTAGAAAAAGACTTTTTGTAGTGTTGATGTGTTGCTCCTACCATTTTCGTCTATTAAAACGAATATTGAATAAATTCACTCCAACATGTTTACTACAGATCTGTCATGTAAGGTCCGCAGTCAACAAGATCTAGGATATAATCCATGTCTAAGGTACATAATTAGCGAAATATACATCAATGTACGATAACATAGATCAAATATCAATGAATGCAACAAGAGTTAACATTCGCTGCCAAATACATTAATATTTGGACAACCTAACCCAGCAGTCATCCTAACCAATATTTATGCATTTTGAATCAAGTTTGATGCTAATGTATGATATTGATATGTATGAAACTCTCCATTTGGGCTGTATATTTATCATATCAAAAGCAATTTGAATACATTTCTCCAATTTAATCCAGCACATATCCTTTTGCAGATGTTTAGAGTCCAGAAAATTATCGTATCTCTGTTACATGTGTGGATGAGACTCAGCAGATAGGATCCAAGAGAACTAATGCACTTCAATTTGTTACACTTCTTTTAATGTGGAATAGTTTCACGCGATGTTAGATTCAGAGATCTAGTCATTCTAACCAACTTAACCAATAATTATATATTTTTATTGAACTTTGATGGTTATGTATGGTATGCAGTTATTGATATATACATATAAACCCCCCATATGGTTGTATTTTACGTATTTTTTTTTAATATCAAACACTATAGACACACATGAACACTTTAGTACGCATTTACAGGGTCGTTACCGTCACTGTGTCGGCACATGTGTCGGCACCTTATAGGAATTTACACACATATGTGCAAAAAGGGTTATCGTACACTGTCAGATGCATTAATACCTAGGCGTCCTAACCTAGCCACCTCAAGCAATAATTATGTATTTTCATTCGAGTTTGATGGTTATGTATTTGATTTAGTCATTATTTTTTGAGCGATCCCTCCGCATAGCTCTATTTTACGTAGCTTATTGCAAAGGCACACACCAGGTACACAAATACACACTTTGTACGCATATGCAGGGCCCGTCACGGTATAATGACGGTGTATACAGGGGTCGATACCCGCACAATGTGTGTGGGTCGATACCCACACACATTTGTATTCATATACAGGGTCAGTTAACATCTGTAGCATTTTACCTCTGAACTAGGATTTTCCATTAGGCCAAAGTTCCTTGCTTTTGTCACAAGATATATAATGTGGATCAGCTTCACGCCATGTTAGGTTAAAAAAAACATTCATCCTAACCTAACCTAATCTTTTCAAACCAGGAATTATGTATCATCGATTGACTTTTTCATGCTTACATATGATTTTTTTTATTAATGCATAACAAATATCTCCTCTTGACTCTACAATTTGATCTATCCTATGCAATTTTGATTCTCACTTACAATTTTGATCTAGCAAATTTCAGCCATTTTCATATGCTAATTGCATCGGTTGTTTTGATTGTTATACATTTTTTCATATGATTCTTGATTTTCACATGTTATTCACACCCATCAGCACGTAAACTAACCTAACCTTACGTATGGTATTCAGTCCTTGATATGTACGTATGAAACCCTCTAAACGACTCCAAATAGTCCTTGCATAACATTTATGTCCACTTGACTCTACATTTTGATCAATCCCACGCAACATATTCTTCTACTGATTTCGACTAACTGACTTAATGTATTTTATTGCTAGTCATTGCTTAACCTTTGACTTTAAGATACTATAAAAATTTCATTGATGATTTACATAATTTTATTAGAATTTATTGATTTTTTTTACAGTCCTTGCTGGCACCGTCAATGACATTTACCTGTTTTTTTTCTCTTATGAAACAGCATGATTCGTACATCCAACCATACCCAACATCACTATATTTCAGTTTTCCTCTCAAATTCCTTCATAAAATCCAACATATCTTTGATGCGAATACCGGAGGCGGTCCCGTTCCCGTGAATCCACAAATGTATTGCTTCTTCTTTTTCTCGAACCTTAATCATTCGAAACTTCTCCAATTCAAAGTCATTCTGATATTCATCACTGAGAATTTTGCATACAATACAGATTTTCTTTTATTCATAGGTACAATCTGTTTTCCACTATATCAGCTTTATTCCAATCATGATAATTTTCCACTTGGATCATATCAATTTCGAGATTTGCTTTCTTATTTCCCTTAAACTTTGTTACATACGACTGTAACGCGTCGATATTAGTTACCCAAACCAGACTTCCTTTTTCCTTCATCCATATTAGAATGCTATCTCCCACTCTTTTGATTCCCATTGACACTAGTCAATATTTGTTCGATCCGACTCATATCATCTTCGCAGATTTCTTCTCCCAACACTTGTAAACAAATTTTGAGATATGAATATTCATTTCTTGTTTATTCTATGACGAAACGTGCTTCTCCGCTTGATCTCAACGTATCACTGACACCATTCTCGGTATGCAGCGAGCTATTATAAGTTGATAACATGTGGTTTTTCGCAAAACATTAGGCCTAACATTACTCGTCTAGGTCATCAATTGTATGTATGTATGTATGCGTATAGGTTGTGTACGTATTTGCATGTGTATGTTCAAGCGTATGAACGTGTTACACGAGTTAAAAATTTAGAATAGAAAATTTAAAATTCAAATTTTCAATAAAATTTCATTTTTTTGAGGGATGACAGAGCCAAGTCGGTCTATTGAAGTGTTAACTTCGCTGCTTGAGTGAGGTGTTATCCGTCGAAAATTGAAATTTTATTGAAAATTTGAATTTTAAATTTTTTGTTGTACATTTTTAACTCATAAAACACGTTCATACGCTTGAACATACACATGCAAATACGTACACAAAAAAACTACGTAAAATACATCCATGTGGAGGGTTTATATGTATATATCAATAACTGCATACCATACATAACCTTCAAAGTTGAATGAAAATAAATAATTATTGGTTAGTTGGTTAGAATGACTAGATCTTTGAATCTAACATCGCGTGAAACTGTTTCACAATAAAAGTAGTGTAACAAATTGAAGTGCATTAGTTCTCTTGGATCCTATCTGCTGAGTCTCATCCACACATGTAACAGAGATACGATAATTTTCTGGACTCTAAACATCTGCAAAAGGATATGTGCTGGATTAAATTGGAGAAATGTATTCAAATTGCTTTTGATATGATAAATATACAGCTCAAATGGAGAGTTTCATACATATCAATTTCATACATTAGCATCAAACTTGATTCAAAATGCATAAATATTGGTTAGGATGACTGTTAGGTTAGGTTGCCTAAGTATTAATGTATTTGGCAGCGAATGTTAACTCTTTTTGCATTCATTGATATTGATCTATGTTGTCGTACATTGATATTTATTTCGCTAATTATGTACGTTAGACATGAATTGTATCCTAGATCTTGTTGACTGCGGACCTAACATTGAAGATTTGTAGTAAACATGTTGGAGTGAATTTATTCAATATTCGTTTTAATAGACGAAAATGGTAGGAGCAACACATGAACACTAGAAAAAATCTTAATCCAACAGTAAAAACCATACATAAATTTACTAACGCTTTAACATCCATAATCACTGACCTATGCGGGAAGCTTACATGACCGTTTTGAACTCGGTAGTCTACTCACGAGCGATTACCTAACATTGCTCGAAACTGGTCGAGATTACTGGAGTTGTAGCAGGAAAAGTGAAAAAATATATAAATATGTAGGCACATAAACTGGTAAAGATTGGTAAAAAAGGAGTCAAGTGGATAGATTTGATAAGGAAAAAGGTCAAATCAATGAAGAAAATACCTAACATAAGTATGCAAACGGGGGGAAAATATAGGTTAAGATAGGATAGGATGAGTTAGGTTTACGGTCATCATCACAAGCCTTCAGTGAAAAATGCTCCAGTGGATCTGGTGAATGATCGAATAAGTCATTTATACTGAATTAGAACGCAGTCTCGTAACAAAGTCTGAATTGAACAATAACTTCTAAGTGTCTGAAGTGCAAACGGATCACAAAAATTTATAAAACTATGACGTGCGGGAATAAGCATCTGGTATAGACGTGCAAGCGGATAACATAATTGAGATGAACATTAAATTATTGAATCATTTTACCAAAAAAACTCTACATGAATTTGATAGAATAGATCTCCAAGATGACAATGAACCGAACCCAAATGCAGTGTCGAGAGGTAAAACAAACCAAATTTTGGATCATTTCATCCAATTAAGCGTATTTTTTTTTATACCCAATATTCCATGAAAAATATGCAAATTTATACCTAATACAGACATATTCCTCTGATAACCAATCAAAACATATAACAACAACTATAAAATAGCTAAATGAGATTCTCTACTCTACCCTTACCGACAATGATTAACTATTATATGCGGTGTATCCTACCACACCCAGATAATAAATCCATATCCCACGTGATCTGGTTCATGACTAAAAATATATACTAGCATAACAGCCATACCAAAAATATCTGACATTTAACACTGAGTTAATGCGAATAATGTTATTTTTACTACGATAACATTCAAATCTATAAAAAAATCATAGACCTAACTTATGCTATGCCTATAGCAGAACAAAAAATCCAAGCCCACTGTGTCATAACAACGAACTCCACAATGCTTTACTACGTCACTTCTCAGCAATCTACCACTGACATATAACAAATTTAGAGGTAACACCCAGTCACGTACAATACTTCAGACATACCTTGCATCTGTTTAATCCATCGTTTTCGAACAACATCGAGTAAAGTCACATCCTGGATATAATCAAGAATCTATACACAGGTACAGTGGTCAAATGAGTCTAAAGAGTGTGTGGCCATAAAAAGCTGGGTTTCTGTTCACTGATGACTTAACTAGATCACTACAATCATGAGCAGCTTGTCGCATAACCTCTCTAACAAACCCATGGAACTTGAGATCGACTTCGACAAGGCCATACATAATTCACGTTGAACATGGATGAACTCCAAATGACAACCAAAGAGTGTAAACCACCTCTACACTAGGACCCCTCCATCCAGTAAATCGTCTTCTAAACTTTACACTATACACTTGCTAGGGTTCAATCACGAAAATTCCACAGAGATGCAGTACGGACTTACACCTCTTGAACATACATTCCTATGATTATCGTGGAAAAAAAATACAACAACAACATATATAAAAATAGCTAAAAAGATTATCTACTCTGCTATAATTCACATTAAAAAGTGTAATACACTAGGGTATCCATCATAGTAAATCGGTTTACTTACACAAATAGGCATAAACAGAACTAGCTTTTGTCTAGGGGACTCTCTAACTCCTCCTAAATATTGAAAAATGGTCCTACAATAAACAAACAATACCCTAACAGCAAAACCAAGTTTGTAATAAATCGACTGTTCTATATCTATAATAACCATGACAAATATTGTATCAAGAAGATATATAAGAAGATATATAAAACACTATAAACGAACAACATGTGACTAAATTAGACCCGAAGAAATGTTCTATATTGCAAATACAAACGGAATATATTCCAATATTGTATAAATAACCTACAGATTGCATTGAAGATGGAAATTCAACAGAGAACATATAAGACTGAAAGACCTATTCTAAAACTCACGAGTTATAAGAAAGCAAGAAGATTCATTCGCTAGCAAACCCAAAACATACATTAAAAAACGTGATGAACGAGAATGAACTAGCATGTAACCAAACAACAACTAATGTGTATAAGATACCAAGACATACGGACGACATAACTGAAACTTATAGTAAATGATGTGGAATACTTCTACATAAATACGGTATAGTACATACAAAATCTGATGAAATTAGCCTCAACTCAGACCAAAACACGGTTAAATTAACATCTCTTTAACTAAGTAACCACGACTAAATCGTAACAGAATGTTATATATACATATAAAATACCAAAATGTTGCAATAACCTACCAATTATGCCTGAAATAATCTGGAAGATTCAAAACATTGCCTAAAATTCAATATCAGGTTGGTACCGTACAGGGTGGATCGCACACTAAGGCTGCAAATTGAGTTATAAGACATACCTACCACACTAATCCTAATAACAGTAAATATAGTGATAAATGAACAAAAACAGACAAAATATCCCAACCCCCAACGGCTACGAGTCCCCCAAACAACCTCCGATTGGGCCGGATGGATGCTTATTCATTTTATAGATCATTAACACTTTATTTTAGTATTTTATTATTTCTTCTTGCTTGGGCTCTATTATTTTTCTCTGCCCTTTTTTCATGGTGATGAATTTTAAATTTGTTATCATTATTATTATATGTAACGAGGTTGGTTGAGAGAAGGTGACCCAGGGAGAGGAGGTACTCGTGGGATCCGCGGGACTCGAGGACCCGGGGTTTCGGGAGCCCGGGGGACTTGGGAGACCGGGTGGATTTGGGGTGGT
>SDVV010025841.1:0-12354 GCA_016164225.1 Gammarus roeselii | reverse complement strand
GTAATTAAAGTTCAAGAAGAAGAAGAATTACATTTGTGGACACAAGGGCACGGAACAGCCTTCGGTATTCGCAACAAAGATATGGTGGATTATATGATAGATTTTGAGAGGAAACTTAAACATCGTGATGATGGGTATGGGTGGCTGTACGAGCCATGCTGTAATCGAAAAAACGAGTTAGAAGTCATTGATGATGTCAACAAGATCTGTAAATAGTACTAATAAAAGTATGTAAATCCTAAATCAAATGGCTTATAATATCGTACAACTCAAAGGTAAAATGATGAAATTGCATACATTGCGTTGATCGGAGGTAACATCGAAATTGTTGTGAAGTCGGTAGGAGAAAATATTTCAAGGGTTGCAACGCTACCCATAAACCTATCTCGGGGTAAATGCTGTATATGTGTGACAGAATGGTGAGATATAAATCTGAGTCCGATGAGAAAATATTCAGTCAATATTGGGATTCTGTTGTGGAAGGATGGGTTATAGCTTGAGTCCTCGATTGTTCGAAAGAAATGGGGTGATGAGGGTCTGTAAACTATGCCAGAAAGAAATAAAAATGAATAAACATAAATCGACGGGTAACGTGTGGAGACATTTAAAACGCTGTCATCGTGAAGAGTTTGAAAAATTAATGGAAAGAAAAAAGTCAGATCAACTGTACAAGTCGTCAAAGAATGAAGTGTGAGGAGATATTGAAGGAAATGTGGTAGACCTAGTATGAGATAAAGTCGCCCATTTGTATGATGATGGAAACAAATATGAATTACTTGTAACATTCATTCCATCTAAGATTGAAAAAATCTGACCTCTCTGGTAACATATATGAGTAAAGATTGATGGCGAAGTAGAAATAATTAGGTGTCAATACTGCAAAGGGTAAATCAAAATGTAGAGTTAAGTGGAGATATTTGTTATGCATTGAATAAAACATTAACTGAAAACCGTACATAAGTTAGGTTAGGTTAGGATAGGATGATTATTTCTTTTAAAATAACATACCATGAAGCTGATGCACATAAAATATCTTGTATCAACAGCAAATGATGTTGTTCCATGGGTGAGGTTAGGTTGGGTGGGTATTAATGCATCCGGCAGTGTATGGTAACCCTTTTGCAGAAATGTGTGTAAATGCCGACATTATACCAAAATTAACCGTGAATACGCCTACATTATACCAGCATATAACGGGATCAAACCGTAAATAAAGCTACATTATACCGGCGTATGCCGGCATATGGCGGTATCAAACCGTGATAGAATGCATGAAAAATCTCGATTTATGACACATAATTCTTGGTTAAGTTGGTTAGATTAGGTAATATGCATCTGGCAGTGAATGGTAACCCTTTTGCAAAAATGTGTGTAAATGCCGACATTATACCGACATTAACCGTGAATACGCCTACTTTATACCAGCATATGCCGGGATATGACGGGATCGAACCCTGAATACAGCTACATTATACCGGCATATGGCGGTGTCAAACCATGATAAAATGCATGAAAATTTTCGAGCGATGACACATAATTCATGGTTAAGCTGGTTAGATTAAGTAATATGCATCTGGCAGTGAATGGTAACCCATTTTGCACAAAATGTGTGTAAATGCCTACATACTGTCCCATACATGAGCCAACGCAGTGGCGCTAACAATCCTGTATGTATAAAATTGGACTCATATCTGTACTCATTCAGATAGCGGTCCGCTTTCAGGTAAGAAAGATGTCACCCAGTACGATATGGAAGTATTTTACCAGAAAGGAAAATGCTGGGGTATGTGTTATTTGCAATGCGGAGATAAAATTAAGAAAATCAAGATCGACGTTCGGGCTTTGGCAACATCTTAAAGGATAGCATTATCTTGAATATGATACTCTTAAAATAGGCGGAAAAATATAAGCTCTAAGGATGCTACGGGTGTGTTGATAGAACATAATAATCCTGACTTGGGTATCAAAAATAATGATATAGACGACGCTCAACAGGGTGCGGGCAGTAAAGAAAGTGTGATACCGGTATCAACCAAACGTGAAAGGGGGAGGGGGAGTATACCCAAACCTTAGCCGGAATTGAAAATAATTGAAATTAGGGGAAAACGTGGGATACTTTCAGTGGAATGAATATCAGTGACAGTGATTTCGAAGATATGTCATGTGAAGAAAAACCTACAAACGTTGAAGGAAATCGAATTATCAAATGGGGTTGTGAAAAGGTGTCAAGTATAAGAAGTGCAAAATTGCATAGTAAAATCAAATGTATATGTGACTTTGTTTCAAAATTAATGCTAATGAAACATGAGGAGAGAGAATCATGTCTCAAACGTTTGAGTGTTAGGAGAATTATGTATATTTCGGAAATTTGCGTGAATATAATTAACGGTAACGTGGGCAATTGCAAGAAGAAACCTGAAATGATTCGATGTCATAAAATGTGAAAGTAATTAAAAAATTAGCGTCCATAAAAAGCTCGCAGAAGACTAAATACAAAGTTTTGGTTACAAGGATAGGATTGCAAGTGTTGCATACACTTCTCCCAAAGGTCGCCGTTTATCTAAAATGTGTACTAAGGGCGTTAGTCTAGAACACTAATAGATCAGAGAAAAAACCACACCCAGATGATAAATCCTACACCGATATGACGAGTCGACAGCTTCAGGTGAGGAATAAATATACATCATTGATAAAGAACCCACAGAGTGGCACTGATACCAAGGATCAAGATAACACAAGAGAGGGAGGTCGAAGTCATTACTTGTTTCGCCAAGATGCTCACGTCGAATTTTCGGTGTGAAAAAGTTATGTTTCCGTATAAATGATATCCCATGTATTTATATGTAAATACTAATGTGTCAAAATCTATTATCAATAGAATAATATATCTAATAAATCTTTGTTTGCAATATCCTACATTTAACTCGAATGAACTAGCATTGAAAATGCACTAAAAGGCCTCTTGTCCCACGTTGAAAATGTGATAGATATTCAGCTAATTGAAGTTGTACACAGCTACCTGAGCTATCGTAGATTATATCTCGTCAGGTGAAGGGTGGCCAAACCGTAAATGCTCTAGACCCCTCCATCCAGTAAATCGTCTTTTAAACGTTAGAATAGACATTTGCTAGGGATCAATAACGAAAATTCCATAAAGATGTAGCATGGACTTACACCTCTTAAACATACATTCCTATGATTATCGTGCAGAAATTTACATCTTGAAACTCTTATTGAAGGATTAAAACAGTCAGCTATTTATTATACAGATTTCTCTATGTCCGACAACTAAGAAAACGATGGAAGGAGATACTGCTGGGGTAAGTACAACGGAGCACTCATCCATTTCAAAGGCGTGGCCGACATTGAAGCGGAAATGCGCCAAGCTCTCCTGGCTGAATACATGGACTTCTCCAACTATCCCAAAAATCATCCCTTGTTCGATGAATCCAAGAAAAGACAGCTAGGACTACTGGAAAGCGAAACAGCTGATGACTACCCGAGTGAAATCATCTGCGTACAACCAAAGTGTTACAGCATGTTGCTTGAGTCCGACGCAACAAAATCGGCTGCTAAAGGTGTCAATTTCCAGACACAAGCCAAAAATAAAACATGAACAATACAGTGGGCGGGTGCAGAAAAAGAATATGCGAGTGGTGGAACGAGGAGGTCAAACTGGCGGTGGCACGGAAAAGAAGAGCGTTTGAGGAGTGGTTGCAGGTGAAGTCGGAGGTGGCTTATGAAAGCTACGAAGAGAGGAGAAACGAGGTGAAGCGGGTGGTGAGGAGAGCCGAAGGGGACGCTGATGCCAGGTGGGGCAGACAGTTATGCCAGAATTTTGAGGAAAACAAAAAGATGTTCTGGAAAGAGGTGAAGAGGGTTAGGAAGGAAGAGACCGGAAAGGAGGAAGTGGTGAAAGAGGAAAACGGTCTGTTGTTGTTGATAAGTGGTGATGTACAGAAGAGGTGGGCCAAGTATTTTGATGAGTTGTTGAATGTCGAGGATAACAGAGATGCTGACATTATTGCTGTGGGTGGTGGTGCTCGGATGACAGTTTTGGGAGGAAGACTTGTAGCGGACATAACCATGGAAGAGGTGCAGGAGGCAGTGGACGTGATGGAAGCAGGGAAAGAACCTGGTTTGGATGGCGTTGTGACCAGTGCCTGAAGAAGGGTGAGTAACGATTGTCGAATAGTTGGTGGGGTTACTGAATTTGTGTTTTGTGGCAGGCGTGGTCCCGATTGAGTGGCGCAGTGCCTGCATTGTTCCGCTATATAAGGGCAAAAGAGATAAAAATGAATGCTGCAACTCGAGAGGTATCAGTCTGTTATGTGCGGTTGGTAAGTTGTACGGGAGAGTGCTGATCAAAAGGATTAGAGACTGTATGGACTGCGCAATTGGAGAGGAACAGTGTGGCTTTAGGAGTGGTAGAGGGTGTACCGATCAGATTTTTGCAGTGAGACAGGTCTGTGAAAAGTACCTTGCCAAAGCTAATAATGTGTTCATGACCTTCATGGATCTGGTGAAGGCATACGACAGGATTGTCAGGGAAGTGATGTGGAGGGTGTTGCGTTTGAATGTAGTGGGCGGACATTTCTTAAAAGCGGTGCAGAGTTTCTATGATGACAGCCGAGCATGTGTCAGATTGGGGAGCAAGGTAGGTGATTGGTTCACAGTGAAAGTGGGACTGAGACAAGACTGCGTGATGTCTCCCTGGCTGTTCAACCTCTTTATTGATGGAGTGGTCAGGGAGGTGAACGCGAGTGTGCTGGGTCATGGCTTGGAGCTGTTGGAAGCGAAGGGGTGGAGTTGGCAGTTGCTATTTGCTGATGCTACGGCCCTGGTTGCGGATTTGGAGGAGAAGCTATGTAGGCTAGTGTCTGAGTTTGGTAGAGTGTGCGAGAGGAGGAAGCTTCGAGTGAACGTCGGTAAAAGTTAAGTAATGAATTACTCGAGGACTGTCGATGTGAGCAAAATTAGTGTCACCCTAAATGGAGAGCTCATGGAGGAAGTTCAGTGTTTCAAGTATCTGGGCTTCCATGTGGAGATAACTGAACCAGTTGAAACTGAAGTGAAGGCGCGAGTGAAGGAGGGATTTAAAGTGTTGGGTGCGCTAAAGAGTGTAATGAGCTGTAGGACGTTGGGGATGGAAGCAAAGAGAGGACTTTATGAGGGTGTTGCTGTCCCAACTGTGCTCTACGGAGCTGAGGCTTGGGGGTGAGAGCAGAGGAGAGAAGAAGGTTGAATGTTTTCGAGATGAAATGTCTGAGGAGCATGGCTGGAGTAACGCTGAAGGACCGGATCACCAAAGCCGTGGTTCGAATCAGAACAGGGATGGTGAAGAAGTTGGAGGACAGAGTGGATTCGCGTGTTCTGAGATGGTTCGGGCACATGGAGAGGATGGATGATGCGAGATTGGGGAAAAGGGTGATGAATGCGGGGGTGAGTGGTCGCAGGCTTAAAGGTAGACCAAAGTTTGGGTGGATGGCATGTAGTGCAATGTTGCACTACACATTGCATTCAAGGTCATAACTTCATTGATTTTATAAGTGCCGCCATTATTTCTTGCCTAATATGCACACAAACTATTTACCATCATATTCAACATGAATTAAAATCTCAAGGACATGCATAAATAAAATATTGAAGCATTATAAGAAACAATTTACTGTTGAAATGCTCGAGCTGCCTCTGGCAGCCCCATCAGGAGAGAGCGAGTAGTGCTGCTCTCTTCTTGTGCCGCGAGAGGGACCTGACAAGAGAAAACGGTTGTCTGAATGACCGTTCATGGGTAACTGGAACAGTCTGAATGTTCATTCATTGTTCAATGGAACATTTTGCAAAATATCCTAGCTCTATCCATTATGTTGTTCAATGTAACAAAATTGATTTCACTGATCATGAAGTTCAGTTGCAAATAATCTATTTGTAGAAATTTCGAGCAAATCCATGACTATTGATAGTTGTAACAATGCCGCTGACGCTGAGTTGTTTTTGATTTGATAGATATTGATGACAAAACAATACTAACCCTTTCAGAAACCCAAATCATGCTACTCTTGAGTGTTTCCTCTTCTTGTGCTACCACCACTATTTTGTCAGTGAAAAAACTCTACCCTAGAAAACCCCTCTCAGCCTCAGACACTGCCATCTCATGAATCAATTTCATGCGCAAAGACAGTTTTTCACCCCCTGCTACTGAGGCCATGAGGACACCCGTCTTCAGGCAAGATTGAACTAATTCTGGCCCAACCTAGGAACCTGGACACTCTCATAGAACACCCGCTCTGCAATCCCTGAGCGGGTGTTCTATGAGAGTGTTTCTGTGTTTTTCCCTTCACCATACCACCTATGCGTTGTTATTGCTGCCAAAGGTTTGGTCATGGCGCTATTTCATGTTGTCGAAGTGCACGATGTGTTAAGTGCTCATCTACCAAGCATACTACCACAGCCTGTGAAGAATCAAGTGAGTTGCACTGCTTTGTCTGTGGGCCTGGCTCTTCACATGCTTGCTCGTCAGCCTGATGCAAATTCTATAAACAGCTCTGACAATTGCAGCTCAGGTGCAATGTGGCAACCTTCACAGAGATTGAGCATCTGCCTGTTATGCATCACTCAACTCCAGCCCAGGAAAACTACCTTTCCCCAGCCTCTCATAATGCCCTCTCCTGCACTATCTCCACCACCTCTCCAGGCTACTGTTAACTCTTAATCCTTTATGAAATCCTGGTTGAACCTTGTAGCAAACTCAGCGCCTTCACTCTCATCCTCTTCTGTTTAATCTCGCCCTTCTTCATCTGCCTCTGATATTCGCACAACTGCTCAAAAGAAAGCTCACAAAAAAGCTCAGCTACAGAAAACACCTCCCCACTTGACAGCCGGATATGCTGAAGTTCATGGAAGCAACTTGTGGTACAACTCGGAAGGGCCGTGCCACTCTCCTGCTGACGCAATAGGCTCATCCTGCCTAGGTTCACCCCCTTCAGATTCCTCCCTTCCTCATTCACCCTCCGATTTTTCTGGTACCCTATCAGCCCCTAGATCCCCTGTCCTTACTCTTCTTGAATCTCTACTTCAACAGCTTCTGGGTTAGATCCTTTCCAGCCTCCCTACTGACTCTACTATAGCTGCCATCTTCTCTGCTCTTCTTTATTCTCTTTCTGCTGTGGGTGCCTGCACTTCTTGACCCGGTGACCCCACTACTGCTCGAAGTCAGGATGGTCACAGAGGCGGCAGGTCGTCCAGGCCAGTATAGGCTCGATGGGTCTACCGGGGTACAGGACCACACAATACCTCTCAAAAACGCCACACACCAGGTTTCAATAAAAATAGGTTAAAAACCAGACTATTATTCACCACTTTATATTCAATAAAACTCACTGTTCGGAAAAGCACTTCAAGGCTACACTTTAAATACAAGGTTCACCGCGATAGTGACGCAAACAATATTCAGTCACTGGCGGTACTGAATCATAACAGAAGAGCGGTATGGCGAACGTAGAGTGACGGAGCAATGAAGAAAATAAGTAAGGAGCGCCGGAAGAAGCTGACAGAAGCATGGGCTGACCTCTTTCGGGGACGGCTCTAGATCAACTGCCGGTTTGCCCACTAGTACATCCATTTATAGTCAACTGACCACGCCCCTTCCATCATGAAAATCAAATAAATAATCAATACAATAAGTATCGCCGAAAATAAGTAAAATGAACAATGATAATTAATAAAACCTAAAGTGCAATATAAATAATGAGTAATAATCATTATTGGGGCTCTAATTGAGAATTTATCTGAATTGCTTAAGGTTACTGGAACCCCCTCATGTGAGACAATGGCCCCAACATTGTGGTAAAAAAATCACCAGTCTGCTTTTCCAAACCAGACATCACAGAGGGAGGAGCCGGTAAGTCAGTGGGGCTGAATACAGAGAATCTTGTATAAATAAAGCACGGCCTCAGCCCCCACAATCCCTCCCTACCAAACCTAAGGTTTCCACATAATTAGGGACAACAAGGCTGGCGAGGGATCCTAAGAGAAAAATAACGTCTACTGTAGAGGTCCTTAATTGACCCTACATTATTTTAATAAACACTAAACGCATTATACGTGCATCACAAGCACTATTACAATTAAGCAATCGCATCTTTTGATCTCACTGTTGCATATCTCTGTAGGTAGCAACAACATTTCCGTTCTGCCATTACAAACAGCTTCCAACCATAATGGCAGTGCTACAAATATTTATTTTAGCTAAATAAATTTGTATACCCACGCACTAAAAGCCATGGAACATGAATCAGATGGAATAAATGATTCATTGAAATATTTTTACAAGATTCAGTGGAATATGTTTACAAAAATTCAGAGAAATATTTTACATGAATCTGGCAACAAGGTGTTTTTCCACTCTTCCATTAGCGGGTCGCATAACCGTGTGTAGCATCAGACCATCACTTCATAACAATAGCAACAAAGTTTGGGAAGTGATATAGGCCACCAAATAAGTGTTCCCTTAAGACTACTTGTCAAAACATACAGGCTAATAGCCAAAAGGGGCTTACCTTGGATACTGCTCCACAAAAGACAGTTTTTCACCCCCTGCTACTGAGGCCATGAGGACACCCGTCTTCAGGCAAGATTGAACTAATTCTGGCCCAACCTAGGAACCTGGCCATAAATTCCCCCCAAGATAATTTCATATTGGACCTATTGACGCCAACAAGATAATTGCTGCCTTTCCTATCAAATCTTCTTTTCCCCTTCTATATTATCCTTGGACAGCCCTAACCAAGATAAGTCTTGGGAATTATAGTCACTAAAAGATATACCTGTACCTTTATTGTCCTTGTGTCTGTTTATTGGTGCTTGCCCATATACTCAACCTTCCATGAGGAAAAAAAATAACTTGGAGTCAGATCGTGCCTTGAAAGTGAAAGCACATATATTTGAATTCTTATCGCTCACAGAAGCTCATTCTTTATTAACTTTTTGAGTAACCAAAATAAGGGTAAATTACTCTTCATTAATCAAATCCACATTTAAACTCATCAACACCTAAACTGGTGACCTGCACCAATAACAGATCAAGGTCGACGGACAGGCAGACTGGGTGTAGGTAGTGAACTGCATGAGGGAAATAACATAGACTCTAGAGGACTTGAGGTAGAAAATGTCATAATTTAAAATTTTCTTTTCAGTTTATCATTGACACCGACTACTGCTGAGTGGGGTGCTAATTTTAATAATTAACTCTGCAATTACTTTGTAATATAAATTATTCTTTTGATACTTTCTTGTGTATGAAACAAACTGGCACACAGGAAACATGTAACATCACAATTCTCTGATTTTGAGAAATTCTTGAACCAACTTGGTGTCAGCAGATTCAAAGCCACTGCGCAAGTGACCTGCTGGTGAATTCACATCACACACCAAAGCAAATTAGAACCAATTTAAATTCAAAATTTTTGTGACAACCTTGGTGCTCAACAACAAGTGGCGCAACCTCGCCTCAGTGAAAAGAACTTTGAGGAATTGCAATCTTATTTATCTCAATCTCTCAACAAAAACAATTTGCATTCCACACCTTGGTACACACCCCACATTGACAAGACATAGCATTTTGAAAAATTATTTCCAGTCAGTCACCAGAATCACAACTTGAAAACCAGCTCGCCGACCAAGCCACACAATCAACATGTCTGAGGAAGGGAACCCTGACAACAGCTTTATTGTAGGAAATCCATCAACCGTCAAAGGCATAACTGCAAACAAGGACTTTAATGGCACAACATACATGCCTGAAGCACCAGGTTTCTGGTTTCACTTGCTAGAAGCCGACTTCACAGCACATGCCATCACAGATGACCAAACCAAAGTCCAGTTGACGCTCAAAGCCCTACCACCACAAGTACGATTATCACTTCAGGACATAGTCATGAATGGAGGAGACGACCGCTACGATAAAATAAAAACAAAGGTCAGCTCGCATAAGACAAATTCTGGACAAAGAGCGACGAGGAACCCGCACAATGGCACAGTTCCTGGCCCATCTACGACATGTTCTTGGTAGTGACACGCAATCCATTGCTCACCACAACAGCCCATTCTTGAAAGAAATGCTCATGAGGGAAATACCGACCAACATCAAATATGCACTATTGGTCAACAATAAGACAACCCTAACTGACATTGTGGAGGCAACCGATAAATTACTAACTGAATACCCTGAGTCAAACATTCCAGTAAACAACATCAGTAGTGTTCCCCCAACACCCACACCACGGCCACAACACAACACAACTATGCACAGCGACACAACTCTAACTATCAACGCACTGACCTCAAGAATGTCTGAAATGGATTTCAAAAGTAGAGCACTCTCACAGGAAAAAGACCATCTTCTGAGAAGAATTGACCGCCTGGAGAGAACAATCCACAACCTGGAGGACAGAATGAATAGAGAACAACAATCATTTCTGACCAGACTGCAAAAGCTGGAGCAACGACCACACTACAACAACTATGGAAACAGAGGAAGAAGCACATCCCGCCGACGTGAACCTTCAGCAGAAAACAGAACGCGTTGCCATTTCCACTCGCGTTTTGACACAAATGCTCGCAGATGCACATTACCATGTGACATGAGCAGCATTCTCAACAACCAGGAGGGAAACTGAGATCCCGTGATGACAACACGAGCACCGTCACGGCAATAACCCTCAAGAAGACTCGTCTGCTAACCATAACAGACAGAAAAAGCAAGTTCACCTTCTTAATAGACACAGGTGCTGCTGTCTCAGTCATTCCACCTCAAGCAACCGACCTCAGAAATGAGGAAGTTAGCAACCTACGCGCTGCCAATGGTTCCCGCATACCCATCTATGGTGAGCGGCTGATGACCCTCAACATTGGCCTGCGCAAGGACATAACTTGGCCATTCATCACAGCCCAGGTTGACCAATCAATTATCGGTGCTGACTTGCTTGCCCACCACAAGCTTGTGGTAGACCTACATAACAGGCGGCTCATGGATACCTCCACGAGCCTGACGGCCTCCGCAGGTCTGGCTTTAGCCGGTGCAACACTCAACACCCTAGGAGACGACCCAGACTGCGACAGAAAATTATTAGAGAAACACAAAACCATCACAATGCCTAACACTGCATTGACCAAACCCAAGCATGATGTAAGACACATCATCGCAACAACGGGACAACCAGTATTCGTGCGCCCCAGGTGACTTAATCTCAAATTCGCAGACTCGGCAAAAGAAGCCATAAAAGGAATGCTGCAGGATGGGATCATCCGACCCAGTGAAAGCCCTCGAACCTCACCATTACATGTGGTACCCAAGAAGGCTGGCTGGAGATTGTGCGGAGACTACAGGATGGTTAATTTCCAGACAGTACGCGATAGCTACCCACTAAAACACCTGCAAGACTTTTCAGCACAACTGGCAGGAAAAACCATCTTCTCAAAGGTTGACCTAGCCAGTGCCTACTTCCAAATCCCCATGGACGAGGAAAGCATACCCAAAACAGCTATCACCACCCCATTTGAATCTTTTGAGTTCACCCGCATGCCCTATGGTCTAAGCGGTGCAGCTCAAACCTTTAAACGATTTCTTGACACAGTCCTTCGTGACATATCCGTCGCAGGACGCCCAGTCACGAACTTCAACTATGTGGATGACATACTAGTTGCCAGCTCAAATGAGACTGAGCATCTCCATGACCTTGAAGAACTTTTCACCAGACTAGCAGCTCATGGGCTAGTCATTCACCCGCTCAAAAGTGAATTTGGACGCCTCGAAGTTGACTTTCTGGGACACAGAATAAACTCACAGGGAATTCTGCCGTTGCCCGAGAAGGTCAAGGCTATCAACGATTTTGAGAAACCCGTGCTCATCAGGACGATTTGAACATTCTGTGGAATGATCCAGTTTTACAACAGATTCTTGCATGACATTGCCTAGGTCATGGCACCACTTAACACACTTCTATCGGGGAAACCCAGAAAGAATGACAAAATTTAGTGGAACCCAGAAGCTAACCAGGCATTCGAAAATGCAAAAGCAGCACTTGCTCAAGCAACAATGCTCCATCACCCATTGCCAGATGCACCAACTGCAATTGCAGTGGATGCTTCCAACACCACAGTGGGAGCAGTGCTACAGCAGCTCCAAGACAAAGAATGGAGACCGCTAGCTTTCTTCAGTAAGAAACTACAGCCAAGGGAAAGGAAATACTCCACCTTTGGTCGAGAATTGCTTGCAGCTTATCTATCAGTGAAGCATTTCCGCTACTTCATCGTAGGCATAGACTTTGCCATCATCACCGATCATAAACCATTGGT
>SDVV010025840.1:0-12354 GCA_016164225.1 Gammarus roeselii | reverse complement strand
TATATATTGGCTATGAAACGAAGCTGGAATATTAAGAAACGGGGAAACATGTCTGCTACCACAGTCACTATCAGCACGCAATCTAATGAAACAACCTCCATGTTGCTGTTAGCTATTCTCAGCATGAGATAGTGGCAGGATTGATTTTTTCTCCAGAGTGTGTTTATTTTTTGTCAGTAGGTGGTGTTGTCGGCAGAGTGCCTCGTACTCAGAGAAGATTTTATTGTAGGGAATATCACGCTATTTTTTCGTTCCTGTTCGATTGTTTACAGTCTTTAAGTTTATTTTTATTTATTTAGTGATTTTAATATCGTCGTGTGTTGCTTGGAATATAAGTGTTTCGCATTGTAACAGTTTCCAACATACAGTGGTAGTTTCGATCGCTATGACTATTGGGGTATTTCAGTAGCACTGCAGTAGCGTAGGCCTCCATTACATCAAATGTGATAAGTGTTCACGATGTAGCAACTTTCTTGGTTGATTGTTTTCAAAACGGGAGTGGTAGACGTGATTGATCGTACAATTTCGTCATACCCAGTATGATGTGAAAATTGCACAGGAGTTTGATAGTCTAATCTATTCCATATGTTTAAAATTAAATGCAATAAGTAAGGAGGACATAGTTTGTTGAAGTCGACAAAATTGTTATCCTCAGATTATTGAAAAATGCCTCCGCTCGAGTCCTTTACACGTAATTCCAAACCATTTTACTTTCCAAATACCTTTGAAAGAAACTGGCAGATTCCTCTTTCAAATATCCGTGGGTCAAGAGGCTTACAGAGAAGATCCCCTTTCTCATCTGATGGCCTGCGATAGCACGAGAAAACAGATATTGGTCGGGATAAGATTGAATTACGTACATCGATGGTCGTAGTGGATACGTGGTGTTCTTTATAATTTGGCGACGATGTTGGTACTTGTCTGTTAAGGAAGACATTCACGTATTTTGTTAATGAACAAGATAATGTTTATGTGCATAAGTAAATAGGATGATTGATGTCATTTATCTGAATTTCAATTTTTTATTTGACATAGAAAGAGCAAGCATTTATGAATTATAGAACCCAGCAAATACCACAAACATCATTGTCTTTGTATGTTGATCTAAAATGTTTGTCTGTCGTCCAAAAGTTATTTTGACAATACACAGGTCGTCTGGGGAATAATTACAAAATTTGAACCCTAATAATACTATATGTTGTATAAGTATTTTCCTGTGCAAAACGCGTAAATGGTTGCAAGTTAGTATGTACAGTCCAGTTTCAACATGTCCAATACAATTCTTAGGATTCGTTCTGGACAGACAGCTGAGCAATTAAAAATTTCAGTGATATTGTGTTCCAGTGGTGACAGATGAGTGGAGGAAGGAGGAAGAGAGGCCGTGAAGGTGAGAGAATTTAATTGGGCAGGCAAAAAGCTAACAGTTTCCTAATTCATGAACTAATCTACACATTGTTTTGAATTATACAGTCAACATAGGATGATTGAAGAAGGGACTCAAATGTAATGACTTAGCTTCTCATAACAAATGGTTTGACACATTCAGGATAAAGAGTATAGTCTATATAAATTCGTTGTTATTTAATGCAAAAATCTCTCATTTGCCAGGAACAACACTGATGTTAATTAAGAGTAAAAAAATGTAATTATATCATCATCGTCCTGAGGAGAATTTTTTTTGAGCACAAAAAATGTGTCATTCTACAACCAAAAAATCTAATTGTTATCTTGCTTTTGTTGATGAAAATTAAATCAATAATTTAATAATAAAATCCTTGAAAAAGCTAGACATAGGACATGTTCTAGCCCTAGTGGAATTAAATATCTGTGCTAAATGTTTCCACTATTCCACTATGAGTATACATTTTAACAAAATACGTAATATGATATGCTCATAACTTTTCTGTTTGTTACGTAAATGTAGATAGTTCATGCTACTTTTTTGCCTACGGCATGAGCAACAAAGCGTCTAACGGACGTCTGACAAAGCTGTGGCAGCCGTTGTGAAGTCTGTTGGGAAAGCTGGCCATAGCATTTCCAGGGTTCGCTGTAATATCTGGTTAGATTACACACTTATTTGTGGAATTTCACATTCAAACGTGATAAGCAGGTAGGGAATTAGTTTATTTACTTCTCATTATTTACATCTGAGTTACAATTTCCAGGCACGATAAGGAACGATAGAAATTTAGTGATTGTGATAACTTTGTTTTGTAGCGCAAAATACTGAATTTTACATTTGAAGGCCGAAAAAAAATTCATAAAGTAAATTTAATTTTGGGATTATATGATGCATTCAGCATTTGAGGAGGGTCCCCTTAAAGTGAATCATTTACCGGACAAGGCCTGCATGGATATTTAAAGTCGGTCTTCAGGGGTGCAGAATACATTGGCATCGTTACAATTTGCAACGAAATGCAATTAGTGGATGACAGAAAAACAAATATCAGCAAAAAAATAGAAAAGATAAAATAAATTTATTGTCTCCATTTTTATCAAGCCAACGCAGCTTGATAATAAAATATAATAATATTTCAAAGAAACTCAAAGCTCTGCAATGTGCAATGTGACGTATTGTAGTAAAAAACCATCACCTGAATAAATACTTTATGTGAAACACAATTAAAAGAAAAAACATGAACAGGAGAATCTCACATTCACCAGCTGGAATTCACCAACTGGCAACACTAGTTGATGTACTTCCAGTTCATCATTTCATTGCAGAGGGGGGGTAATTATCTCTGTCAAATAACGAAAACAAAATGGTTATTCTACCTCGTAATATTTGGCTTTATTCATCACAATTATTGCACAAAATCAATCAGCAGAATTTATATTATTGAATGAATGGTATAACAAAACGAAAAAGTTTATTCATACACAGATGGTATGTTCTTCTTTGAATCAAAAAAATTATACATAGTAAATATAAAGTAGGTAGAATGAAAAGCTTAAAACATGTAACTAAGTAGTTGGAGCAGTGTGCAAGCGGTAGGGAGGCATTTTTCTATCCTAGCTGGACACACGAACACGGCTATTGCCGAAACATGTCATGACAAGAGAGCTATAAGGGTAAGTTGTAATGTGCACAGTTGATATCACTGTATCCTCATGACATAAGGTGTTGCGATTTGGCAAGGGGATAACTTATATGACAATTAGTTAGAGTGAGAATTGATAGTTCAGCAGCACTGCCTAATTTATTGGGTAGCAAAGAATGCGACGGTATGAGTGGGTCTATGCGAGACAGAGAGTCACTGACAAAAAACATATTAAGTATCAATATTATAATATATGATCAACATAACAAAGGTTTCTTCTTACACGAGTTGTGTGTTATTCTTGAGGAGCGTTGAGCTCCCTAACGTGTCACGACGAAAGAGCTGTCAAGGTAGGTTTGAGGTGCACAATAAGTGTGCATTATATCCTAATGAGATTAGGTGTTGTTATTTGACCTTGGAATCTTTTGCATAGTAATTAGTATGAATTATATAGTTCGAACCCACAGTCCAATTAATTGAACAGAAAAGAGTGTGTGTAACGGTATGGGTGTATCTCTGTGAGTTAGAGAACCACTGGCATAACAAACAACTAAGAAATAAATATATTTACATTTGTTTGCATTCATACACAAACCGATGTGATGATTTTTGTGTCACGATAATAGAGTGCGTACTTGCACAAGGAGAAACATATATCTAGATTACGCATAAACAATACATACATAAACACAAATACACGTAGAATGTCTATAGAACGGTAAAATAGATAACTATGCGCAATCGGTCTGGAGCCTTTATTCATATCATCCGCCAAGTACAAGTGTCAAAGGGTCTTGGTGTGTGGATGGGTCTATGTGACTTGGGGAGCTCATATACTGTACAGATGGAATGGTTTTATTGTACCGCCATAAGCCTAAACATAGATATACACACATTTAAGAGTCACATGTGGATGGATCTACAAATCGGATGTACATTTGATAATGGGTGCGTGGGCAAATTTGAGAAGAAAAAAAAAATTACATATGATGATGGGTCAAGACCTTATGGCGTTCATCACATCGTGTAACCGAGAGAGTGAACCTTTAACTGAGCATGAGTATCACCTTTCAGAAACATGGCGAGAAGCCGGAGAAATAGCCCAGTATATTTAAATTACATAATAAATAGGCGGTCCATCCCGATGACACATTGCATTGCGATCGGACATTATGTTTTGATGACGTAATTGTTTGATTATCTGCCTGATACGTTGGAAGGTAAAGGTTGTCTGGTTATGTGTGGGTGTGAGTTCGAGGGTTCTGCCATACATACATTTAACGGTTCTGTCATACTTGCATGTGTGATCCGGGCAGGGCATATTTGAAGCAACGCTGTGCGAGGAGATTCCTGTCTTTATACGTGACGTTAAATTTCACGCTTTGCGGAAATACGAAAGAAGTGATAATGAATCTCATTGAGTCTATCGCTATCGAGGATGAAACAGAGTCGTGTTAACAGGGTGATAGTGTTGATACTCCCAGCGAGCTGGAAAATATAGTGTTACGTTGCCAGTTCCGTGTTGATCCTCATCAATTGTTTGACTCAGCCTGCCCCTGCCTGCGGGCAAGCAGTTGAGTGGTACATTTCTGCTTGAAAGAAGATACAGTTGCGCAGTTCCGAATGTCAGCTGGTAGCTTGTTGAAAGTTTTGGACCTGAAATCGTGAAAGCTTTGGCCCCAATCTCTGTTCTTCTGAACTCGGTGTCAATGTTATTTTCATTCCGTGTTGATCGTTGATGGGCCGTTTTTCGAGTTGTCAATTCAACACCGTTTGAACAGGAAAGCTTGTTCTGAATTTTAAAAACTCGTATTATTTCGCTCAACTCTAGTCGTTCCTGGATGTAAAGCCACCCGCGTTTTTTTAGAATTGGTGTCACGTGATCACTCTTTCTAAAGTTCCCGTCGTGAGCTACTTTTGCGGTGAAGTTTATGCTTCGTTGAATGTCTGAGAGTAATGTTTTCGTGCACTTTCCCCATATGGTAGGGCAGCAGTTTAAATGAGAAAAAATCAGAGCATTGATAACGAGAAGTCTGGACTTGAAGTCGAGTTGTTTCTTTGTTCGACTGAGAAACATTAGTGTACCATTCAGCTTGGAATAGAGTTTATCAACATGATGTCTAAATGTCATATTGGGATCAAGCCACCCTCCCAAACTTTTGACTTTGTTGTCAACATGGATTTTTGCGCCCATGCAATCAACTTCAAAATTCTCGGGAACTCTCCGTGTATTTGCTCTGGATCCCAGGATGATGCACTGTGTTTTACTTGTATTAACTTTGAGCCCATTTGAGGAATACCAGTCAATTATGTGGGTCAGTGCTGTTTCTGCATCCGTCTCCAGCTTTTCTAATTCGTTTGCTGGTCTAACGAACAATAGTTGAACATCGTCTGCGTATAATGTCATTCTGGCGTTGTCGAGGGGGTTTCCACAATTTATGTCGTTGCTAAACAGGAGTAAAAGAACAGGTCAGAGAATCGAGCCTTGTGGAACGCCGAAATTTACCGGTCTTGGAGAAGAGGTGATCTTTCCATCTAACACTACAGACTGGGACCGATGCCTGAGATAGCTTCCAAACCAGGGTGTTTGGATGTTTAGCTGTAGCAGTTTTTGCAGCAAAATGTCGTGATTTACACTGTCAAATGCTTTTTTGAGGTCCAGCAGCACGAGTAATGATAGATTGTTCTCGTCTGTAGCTTTGTATACGAGTTCGGAGATTTTCAGTAGCGCGTCTTCTGTAGAGGTCTTCCGTCTGTATGCACACTGACAGTCATTGATCAGGTTTGCCTCTTCTAGGTAGTCAAGGAGTTGACGTGCAATGATCTTTTCCAAAATTTTCGAAGTTACTGGCAGGAGGCTTATGGGTCTGTGATTTGAAGGGTCGTTTACCTCCCCCTTTTTATGGATAGCTTTGATTAGTGCTTGTTTCCAATTTTGAGGGAAGGTATTTGTTGCAATGGATGTGTTGATGAGCGGCTGAAGATATGGCAGAATGATTTGTAAACCGTCCTTGAGGTACTGTAATGCTATACCGTCGTTCCCACAGGAATTTGTATTTTTGAGCGCATAAATAGCCGAAACAATTTCCAATCTGCTTACCGGGCTTGGTGTCCACATTTGGTTCATCTTGGTGGATGAGTTGTTATGAGATGGAATTGTGAAACGAGTTGGCTTATGAGTCACCGGGGTTTCGTGAACCCCCGAGGAAGCATTGTTGTGTTCGTTCATTACCTCTTCGTATGTGTGCTTTCCAACCTTAGCGAAAAACTCATTGAATGATTCTGCTATTTCTGTAGGGTTTTCATAATTTGATGACTTTTTTGGTTTCCTGTGGGGCACAATGTTCCCAAGGATGTTCCAAGTCTGCTTCGGGTTGTTTTTTGCTTTTTCTAATTCAGCAAGGTGCGCATCTCTTTTTGCTTTGCCTATTATTTTTTTACGCGTTTCCTCATCGGTTGGCAAGCCACTCGCAGGACTTTTAAAACACGCGATTCATCGGTCAAATCCGTGCTATTTGAGTCTGTGTTATTTTTTCCCATATTTTTAATGGCTAGACCTTTCAGAAACCTTTGAAAATATTTTGGGTTTTGTATTTCATGATTGAGTTCGGGAGTCATCCAGCTGACTGGAGGGCGTGTAAGTTTATTTGTGATTATTGGTGCTACTGTGTCGAGGGCCGCTGAGAACGTGTCTATAAAAATGGTCGATTGAATATCCACATCGTCCGTGTTACGCATGTCGTGGTATTATTATATTCGAGACGAGGATTTTTTTTTTAATTAGAAAATATAGTAATTTCATCTTGTTTGTGAATCTTGAATTTGAACCACTCAAACTACTAACAACTGCACACAAGTCAAATTATTCGTTGAGATGGACAACTATGCTCATAGTAACTTTGTATTTTCATCAAGAAATGTAGATATTCGGAAATTTTGCTATTTGGTGATATATGACGATACTTTTATAAATCATTGACTACCAAAATCGGTGTTGTGTACTACGAGAACTATAATATAGTCTTAAAAATTGAAACGTGATTTGTTGTTTTCAAAAGTGAGTGCACATACTACTCAAATTAAATTTATATAATTGAACTGAACTTTTTGATAAGTGAACGATCTCTAAGGTTCACATAAATTCGCCCGCGTATAAAATTGAAGACTCTTTCATGCATCTCGTAAAATCCTGTCCCTAGCATTTTTTTTATTTTTTTCATAACGATCAGATGGAAGCTACTATGGATTGACCTTTCTCTTCAGTTTTAAACTTGAAAGACGATCAATGAAAATCAGATGTGCAAGATAGAAAGAGAATCGATGATTGTCGTATTCCTGAAATCGAATCGTTATTAAATTGTCATTAATCCCTAAAGCTTTGCTTTCCTTTCTGCCCAATGAAAGACTTTCACCAGTTCGTACATATTCGCAATTTTTTCTTCTATGGACTATTCTCTTGAACTTTAGAATGCAAACGGAGTGCGATTTTTGCAGGCAAAATCCTGACCGCCAATACGGATGATTTTCTTAGGGTGTCATCTTCCTGATGAAGGAGTCGGGTTTAGTGTTGTGGGTGTCGATTGCACCGGCTTAGATGATTTGAATGTACAAGTAGGAACCTGCTTTGGTAGTCATGATACCAACTGCCAGCAGCAACAGTATATGGGGTTCAATCAACATTAGCAAATGTCACAGGAAATAAATTTTCTTTCTACAAATATTCAAACAACCAGAAATGCATTATGTGTAATTTGATCGTTTAATTTACATAATTATCAAATTAAGGTCGCATGAAAGGGAATCCCTGGGATAAACTCCTTCAGCCGCTTGTCACCACTATTAACCTTTGAGGCTCTTCGACCGCCGGCAGGAACACATGGTCCCCCTGCGCACGGAACATAATCCTTAAAAGACGTCCTTTCTCTGCCAGATGGCAAGAAACTCTAAGCCGGTAGTCCTTTTAATAGTATTTGCCTCCTTAGTTTTTTATCGAAATAGAACGCAAAATGTGGTACCGGTCAGAGGATATTTTTCGAATCAGATTAAAGGTCCCCTGATAACAGACTGTTGGATACAGCTTGAGCTGTAATTCTCATTTAGGTCACGTAAGCAGTGAATTTGGGACCTGTAATTTATTCCAAGTTAAAACCTAGAGTGAGACAGGAAATATTTACGACACGAGAATAAAGCAACCGGGAAATGTTTCGCGTCGATATGCGCGTAATTCGTATTCATAATTTATTTCCTAACGAGATAGTAAGGGTCGTTGGTCACAGCAAACTGATCACCATGTTTTAAAAACGAGAAAAAAATTAGCACCGGCAAAAGTATTTGGAGGGCCTTTTATACAGAGTGCAATACCAGATCGAACATTGATCATGACATATATCATGGATGAATACTTATAGCTCCAACTGTCATTTTCCCCAATTAAATAAGTTCTTGTTGTTAGAGCTAAAATTTATGAAGTGGTGTTATTGCATAAAAAGTTAGAGATATGTCAAGCAAAATATAAAATAATGCTTGTTTTTCTCTTCAGTTCAAAATCAGACAATATATGAATTTACATATAAATATGAATTTAATATAGTCCCCTCTAATAGATCACAGACTGTTACTGAGGTTCAATATTAGTTCGTCCGATTGTGATTTCATGATATAAATTGAAACTACCATATTGATTTATATTATATTTCAATCTTTGTGTTCTATAGACAGGTTTCACAATCATGAACATTGATGAACGACAAGAATCCATTAGACGCATCAATTCAATTAAATTTCAGCGAATATTCACAGATATTCAAATCATTAAAATGAGTTGCTAGCAATAATGCCGTAAGCACTCGAATGTTGTGGCCCAGTCGGCTTCCTTGACAAGGCCTTCACACAAAACGTAGAAAAAATTCAACCCGCGGTTGTTATAATGAGACTCCAGTATTCCTAGCTACGGTACATATAATTTTGTTTCCAATAATGAATGCGTATTCATTTACATCACTCACTCAGCGATACTAGTATTATGTTCTCTCTAGCATCTAACTCATATTGTGATATGATACAGCGATAACGGAGACGAGCGTGTTAGTCTAGCTTGAACACAATAAAGTGTACTGGATCTCTTATCAATATCTTTGTTGTGTTGGATGGCCGAGTGCCGTGCGTAATTGTCTCGAATACCAGCAAGCAAGGGTTCGATTTCTTTACTCACTTACAAAGACAGTGTTGGTGCGTTCTCCTATTAATAAAACTGGTAAACATCCCCCTAGTTCAGTGGGTTAATATTCAGCTAGTTTTTTGACATATGATAGTTTTATCTGTCAAGTGTTGGAGGCTATCAGGATTGTGCAATCTTCCGTTCTGGTGTTTCGGTCAGGACAACATGGAAAAATTCCCTATGTAAACAGATGTTTATTGTGACGTTCAATAATGGAATAAGTTCCCAGATTAGCTCAGAAGATCCGCGGACAATAAATCTTATTGAAATATTTTTTGACAGCAAATCATTTCAATAGTCAGTGCTAAAACCAACATGTAGAGACAGTTGCAAAACGCATACAAAATGCAATTTTTGTTTGCATTCAACTGTATCACACTGTTCTCGTCATATTGTACAGGCGTTACCGACTCATTCAGTGTGTCTTGCTCTGATGAGAAAGTTGCTATCGGTAATCTGTTTCATCGAAAAAAAGAATACTTGAACTGATGTTGAAGAGGCTTTTTGAAAATATTTTTTGATGATGTGTTAATTAATTCTGAATACGTCGTAAATTCGCACTTCGTCACGTTCCCATAATTTGGAGAGGTAATCATCCTGAATTGAAGGCCTTACCACAACGGTTTATAAAAGCCCTAGCTCTCATTGATTCTTTCATGACCCTTTCTGAATCTAAGCGGTTGGTAGGTAACCCTTTGATCTTTTTGGTCAAAACCTAGTGATAGATCGGTTCTCCGTTCCCTTTTCGGGCCATTTTAGAGGATAACGTTTCCAAATTATAGCAAAGTACAGTTTTATAGTGGATACCTAACTTGGCGATTCACCTGATAGTCTGCCTGCCAATTGCAATTTGTTTCAACCGTCGGTAACTGGCCCCCAAACCCACGACTCCTTGCCGTCCTGACGACTCCAGCCAGACATCTGGAACCAGTTTTAGATATGGCAACAAAGGACAGTACACTTTCGCGAGCTGTTTTATGATTGTCGTTCCCTAGGTGCATGGATAAGACGACCGGTCCTTGTCATGAGCTACAATGACAGAATTTGAACCGCACCGTTGACCAAGCGTGCAAGTATGTAAATCATACTATTGATGTGCGACAAAATTCCTTGTAGTGATTACAAATCCTTCACTGTTGAAATGGCCATTCCAATTTGCCTAGAGTGTAGCACATTATTTTGTATTGCATCAAACATGCCCCAAGTTCCTATTGCCATCTAGAACCCAATAGACATTTGATGGATGTATAGCTGAAAAATTAAATGCAAGAAGTAATCTTTACTATTAGTTACATCATTACGGAAGGATAACTTGACATTTACAATGAATGAATTGGTATGTGTTTATTCACTAACAAATTTATGACTGCTGACGGAAGAGGATACCTCGAAGCAATTTTTCTTTGCTGAGGCTATCACTGTACTGTGGGTTGCGTATCAACTCTTCGAGTCATGCATATACTGTATGTACCTAGTCCTCAATTCCAGTTTCGATAATCAATTCCCTGTATTATACACACAGAGGACTGTGGTCAAACAAATGCTGTGACTTACCTCTACTAATCTGAGAGCACAATTGGAGTTCGAGACAACCCCATCAACCGTGAGCTACAATTAAAGACATAATTCATGTTCATGTTCCGTTTCAGTACCAAAAGGCGAAATAATTATGGTGTTCCTTGGTTCTCTAAAAAAAACGTTGACAGCTGTACTTAGCATACTTTTAATATTTTCCTCACCGTTTCCTCACAATATATAATTTGAATACAAATAGAACCATAACTTGCAATGGTATCGACACTTGAATAACGTTCTAAAATCTTGGTGGTATTTGTGTAGATATATTTATCCATTCTGAAAAAAAAATACAATTTTATAAAAATTCTGACAAAAATATTACAATAATTAATTATAAAACACTTGCACTCACCGTAAGATCATCATGGATTGCCACGATTTAGTCATTGGGAAGTATGATTGCTATGATTTTTAACGTGTTCACTCGCCAAATGGTTCTAACAATTCCTTTCTCCAGACAAGTGAATTCCAACATTTGTGTATAGGCTGAAATAATTACATGAAATAGTGAAAAAAATTCTCAGAGGGTCTTCGACCATTTTCATCTGTCCTGCGGAGAATGTTCCATGTTATATGTATATGCTTATATCATTGTATATAAGATATAACACAATATTTGTCAACATTTGGGAATATTAAAGGAGGGAAGTGGATCAATGCCAACGAAAAGTGAAACAAGCAGGGATTATTTAAATATTTTTGAACGTAGAATGCTGTTCTGTTGTGACCATTACTTTATTTGTTAAACATTGATACATTTCATATATTAAAATCAAATATTATTCAAAATTTCCTCACACTTATCGTTACGGATTATATAAGCTGCTGAAGTCTAAAAGTATGACTATATACTGTATGAACAGAGAACATACAAAGCTGTCTATAAATGAAAAAATTTCCACCAATGAGAATAAAGAAATATACTTACGAGTGCAGGCCGGATAAAAAGATATACCTGACATTGAATTGAACAGTTACCAGTTTTTTGAAGGGAGTGACACTTTTTTTTCAGCCGAAATAAAATTCGCAACGATGAAGATCTGACAAATCTGGATTACTCACTCATAGTCACGATTGAGGTCGAGATTGTCTCACAGTAATACAGTCAACTCTTGAGTAGACCGCTTGACCTATCATGACAACGTGACTGATATAAAATCGTCAAGATCACACTATGATGACTCCACGATAGTCCAAGCAAGTGATTAAATATTAATAAAAATTTGTATCTCATATCAATAGACTTTCTTGGAGCACAATAGTTTTTGACAAATTGTTTCCGCAGCTTGATTGTCGCCGTACATCTTAACATCACAAAATGATTCCATGTATCATTGATCCTCGATCTCTGGCGCCGTACATCTTAACATCACAAAATGATTCCATGTATCATTGATCCTCGATCTCTGGCGCCGTACATCTTAACATCACAAAATGATTCCATGTATCATTGATCCTCGATCTCTGGCGCCGTACATCTTAACATCACAAAATGATTCCATGTATCATTGATCCTCG
>SDVV010025839.1:0-12354 GCA_016164225.1 Gammarus roeselii | reverse complement strand
TATATATCATTTTGCAGAGTTTCAATAATAGTTAAAATAAATATTCAACTTGGCTCTTTTCAGCATATTGACCAGGCGACTCAAATATAGTTCCCAAGAGGCATTCTACATGCAGCTCTACCCTCCTGCACTACCGTCCAGCTGTTCTTGATCGACCAGCACATCGTCATTCCTTGGCACAGAGCAGCATTTCCAGACGCTATTCTGGCTCGTTGTAGTTGCTTTAGGGAGATGTTGTCAGGTAAGCGGTCCAGGTACCCCGCTGAGAGCAATTCTAGGGCACAAACCCTGCCACCTCTGATGCTGCTAGTGGCACATCCAGCTCTGACACGGTCGGCTGCTGCGGTGCAGACGTAAGGACGCAGCTGCGCCTGTGCAGACGCAGTGACTGCTGCTGCTACGGTGAAGTTATGGATACTGATTGGGTACAGTCAGGGACGTTGCTGCAGTGCAGATACAGGGAAGCTGCTACTACGGTGCTGACGTAGGGACACAACTGCATCTGTGCAGACTCAGTAGCGCTACTGTTGTTGCGTTACAGACGCAGTGACTGCTGCCACTGCGGTGAAGTCAGGGTCGCTGCTGCGGCGCAGATGCAGGAAAGCTGCTACTGCGGTGCAGTCGCAGTGACAGCTCATGTTGTGCAGACGTAGGTACACATTTTCTGCTGCAGTGCAGGCGCAGTTACGCTGCTGCTGAGACGCAGTTGCTGCTGCAGTGCAGGCGCAGTTACGCTGTTGCTGAGACGCAGAGAAATTGGCTCCATTGCTGCGGTGCAGATACAGCCACGCACTTGATGCTGAGGTGCTGGCCCAGGGACGCAACACCAGCAATAACAGCGGCACTGCTGCAAGGCATTTGCAGTGACTGCAGCTGCGGTGCAGCAAGGACGCTATTGCGATACAATTAGGGGCGCTGCTACGGTGCAGTCAGGGATATTGCTGCGGTGCAGTCAGTGACGTTGCTGCGGTACCGATACAGGGACGCTGCTGCTACTGCGATACTGACGTATTGACTGTTTCTCCCGCGTTGCAGAAGCAAGGATGCTGCTACTGTGGTGCAGTCGTAATAGTAGTAGTAGGCCTGGCACGGGCTAAAAAGTCCAGCCCAGCAGTACTGCAAAAATTGAATTTGCAGTACAACTAGCCCAGCCTAGATGAGATGCCGATCGTTCATGGGCTGCCTGATGCTGAAGGTTCCAACAGAGGTTGTGGCCACCTTGGCGGCAATAGTCCTAACGTCACCTTTTCTGACTGAGGGGTGGATTAGTCTCCCAGTGTTTGTAGAGGCGGTTTCTAAAGGTGTTTCAGGTATTACTGTTAACCACATCATGTGATAGACGGTTCCAAATTGTTGGGATCTTGATGGGAAAGAAGTTCTCAGCCACTGGTGTTCTGAATGGTTTTAGCTGCAGTTTTTACCCGTTATTTCTGTTCCTTGGATTATAATCTCGGTCAAAGAGGCCCTTTGGGCAAGCTCGAGTAAACCCATTTAGGTATGTGAACGTTTCCTTAACTGGCCTCTAAGTTGTTTTCTTTCGAGTGATATCAGTTCAAGTCGTCGAGTTCTTGTGGATATGTCTTATTTTTTATTTCATTTTTGTTCTTCGGTGCTGCACACGTTCCATTTTGTTAGTATCCATTCTTAGGTGAGGGGACCAAAATTGTACTGCAAATTCCATTTGAGGCCTGACGAGTGAAGAATGTAACGGACGCACGATGTCCCTGAACTTGTAGTGGAAATTCCGGGATAATGCCAAAGACTCTGTTGCCTTTCTTGAAGCTAGCTCTCATTCGGTTTTTCCACTTTAGATTTTTGGTGATTGATATTCGCTGCTTTTTGGTGATTGATATTCGCTGCTGGTCGAGTTCAGTCATATGCTGGTCTGCCATGACGTAAGGAGAATTTCAATTTTGTGATCCAATGTGCATGACAGTGCATTTTCAATATTAAAATTCATGTACCACTTATCAGACCAGTCCACTAGTTTATCAAGATCCCTCTGGATGGTTATGCGATCCTGCTCGCAGTCCGCTTTGTGGCAGAGTTTAGTGCCATCAGCAAATTTTGTTAGCTTGCTAACGATGTCTGTGTCCAAGTCATTTATATAAATTATAAAGAGAAGGGGCCCAATAATGACGCAGCCTCAGCGGTGCTCAGACAGTGACGCTGCTGCTGCCGTGCAAGCGCAGTGACGCTACTGCTGCCGTGCAAACACAGTGACGCTGCTGCTGCCGTGCAGACGCAGTGACGCTGCTGCTGCCGTGCAGACGCAGTGACGCTGCTGCTGCCGAGCAGACGCAGTGACGCTGCTGCTGCCGTGCAGGTGCTGTGATGATTATGCTCCAGCGGGGCTGGCGCTGTGACGTAGCAGCTGGTGATTTGATGCATGCAGACGTAGTGACGCTGCTGATGTTTTGGAAGAGAAACGTAGTGACGCTGTTGTTGAGTCTGTGAAGACGGAATTGTTGCGGCTTCGAAGACGCAGTGACGTTGCGCCTGCCACTGCGGTGCAGACGCAGTGACACTGCTGCTGCTGTTCGGTGCAGTCTTTGCTGCTGCTGCGGTGCAGTCTTTGCTGCTGCTGTGGTGCAGACGCAGTGAGGCTGCTGCTGCGGCGTAGATGCATTAAATGTTTGTCAGCACCGCTTCGCCTTATATAAGCTAAACCTACTTACTGGGTTTGTGGATTTACAATTTATTTCGGTTTAATGACAAGTGGAAAATTGTCCAGAAAGGGATTGTATCTAACACTCACTCATGAAAACTATGGCACACGAATCACAAAATTAGAAACTAACCATATAGCTGACATAGTTGTTGACATCGTTGCTAACAGACATCCGTGTTGGGCTTGATACGCACCTAGATACAACCCCTGATGCCGTCGATCCTCACTCATACATATTAGGCTCGATACTGTGTTTAGATACAACCCCTGATACCGTCGATCCACACTCATACATGTTAGGCTTGATACTGTGTCTAGACACAACCCCTGACGCCGTTGATCCACACTCAGGCGTGGTAGGCTCAATAGTGTGTCTTGATACAAACCCCTGATGCCGTCGATCCACACTCAAGCGTGTTAGGCTTGATACGTGTCTAGATACAACCCCTGATGCCGTCGATCCACACTCATGCGTGTTAGGCTTGATACGTGTCTAGATACAACCCCTGATGCCGTCGATCCACACTCATGCGTGTTAGGCTTGATACGTGTCTAGATACAACCCCTGACGCCGTCGATCCACACTCATGCTTGTTAGGGTCAATAGTGTGTCTTGATACAAACCCCTGATGCTACCGATCCACACTCAGGCGTGGTAGGCTCGATACAGTGTCTAGATGCAACCCTTGATGCCGTCGATGCCGCCGAAAGGCTGCATCGACGGCAACTTTTACACTTTGACCGATTTTTTTAACACTCTGACCGACACCATATTAGGTAATTTGGAGCAGTAATTGAATTGAATTATCTCGACTCTGTTGAGGCGAACTCTACACAAACACTGTTCCGTGTCAGTGATGCCGCAGGTCGCCAGGCTTGTAATTAGAGACCGTAATCAAAGCAATTGATAATTTAGCGCCATTATTCGATAATGCGTATCCCGTGTGTTAATCATTAAGCTCATACCATAAAACATACTAGGATTATTTTACTGGTAGAGGATCCTATGATTGACTGTGTGCATTTATCTAGCTTGGCCTGTCGTCACAAGGTCGAGTAATGCAATGTCGTAACATTGCTAGACTGACTGGTGCCCCAAGGACGGAACAATTCACATGCTTCCGGCAATTCACATAAAAGCTATTGATATGTCTAATAGTCGAATACTTTTCTTGATTGTGTGTATTTGTAAAGATCGCGCAGTAATTCATGAATATCTAATTAGTGCAATCTACTTCTGAAGTAGCAGCTCCCTTGGATTAAAGTGTGTGCCTGCCGAGTATTAACGAGAAGAGGCAGGGATTTATGTAACGTGTACACATTTGTACGTTAACTGGGAGCAGAACAGTTTTTATGAAATTATGTTCATTGCACGACTGATAGCTGACTAACGAAGGATAAGGCGGCAATACCTTGAAGCGTTGTAAGGCTTCTTGAGATGAGTAAGGCCACTTGAGCTTGCGGAAGCACTTGTCATGGATTGTAACGTAGAAACCTCACCCTTCGCTTAAAGGTGCACTAGAGTTTGAAACTTTCAGCACTCGTGTTGCTAGGTTAGTGTTAGTGTTGAACAATATGTTATTACTTTTCCAGAAAGTGCGATGTAGAAAAAATGATTGAAAAATGTTTTAAGAAACATCATTTTCAAGCCAAGAGGAGTGTAATTAAGTTTCCATCCCGCCGCGTTCAAGGTCAACGGCTGAATGAGACCGTTGTTCCATGTAATTTAACGATCACATGAATGAGCAACATTTTGTACATTGTTAGGAAGCTAAACTATTGTACACCAACAATCACCTGTTCTACGGAAGTAGACCAGCTCGGAGTGTTGGCGCCAAGCTGTAGTGATACTAGAACGCGTCCATACAAGCAGAATGGGCGAATGACGTTCTTTTTTCTTCAAAGCGCTAGTCATTCGTGCGCAGTTTTTCGGATGGTAATTACTAACACGCTTCATAAAATATATTAGACTATTTTGACGCTTTAAATGACTGCCATGTTATTAAATGGACCCTATTCCACTGATAAAAAATATGAGAAAAAAAACGATGGTGCGAAATCTAGTGCACCTCTAATGATGTCAATCTCCAGGTCTCGAGATTGTTGAGAACTCGGAACTAGTACCAGAATTATAACAGTGACTGCAACCATAGGGATGTCTTAATGCCATCCGTAAAGACTTCATGAATGTGTCTGTTAAAGAATCTATAGTTTAAAACAGCATTTCATCAATAAATAAGTGCCCGATTACAGAAATTTTATACGCTATCGTATTTATGATTCAGGACATTCTACAATTATCAGCTCTCTTTGATCAATTGTAAAATATGCGATATTTGATGCCTGAAATGTAACCATCATATCTTGTCGCTCAGTAATGTTCACGAGTGAACAAAAATACGCGGATCATTCCCGAATACGGGATGACTTCCTTTCCAACAGCGTTGAAACTAAAATTCGTGCAGAGATTTAACTTCAGAGGAAGAGAGAAGAACAAATATCAGCCGTAAGCTTGTAGTTGCATCGTCTAAAAATTCAAGAAGAAGCAAATTTTAATGGTGCAGCCCCAAGTACGCAAAACCTTCAAAGCAACGCCAGCATATCAATTTGTCATTAAAAAAGCAGGAAAATCCTGCCTTTTCCTTTCGACAAGTTGTCAGAAAACTGAACTTCAGCAAGCGTACTAATCACAAAAAAAGTATCCGCGACTGAAAATGCACCCAAACTTGTTCTACAAGTACAGAGCTTCGTAAGAAACATAAAACATCAACGTTGATCTTTTTTGTTTCTGGGTATAATATTTTAAAGTTGATCCACAATAAAAAAATCTCCGACATGGTGTGGTTTCTGCTTAGGCCACATCCTAATTATCTAAATTCAAGATTCAGCAGCGTCAATGTGAAGATTGTATGTAGCGGGTTTCCACTTTATATAAAGTCTTTGTGCCATCAATTTTTAAGCTCATTCAATTCGAAGCAAAATTGAAGAGCCGAGCAATTATTGTTCTTTAAAAAAAACATTTCACCATCTTTTAGTTTTAACTGTTGTGAAAACGTCATAATATATTTATATTCTGTGGTTATATGTTATGTTTAAAAATATAACACTCCTTAACTGGCATACGGAAGACTTCTGTAATGCTAATTTTATTCTAGAACCTGGTGCACAAATGACCATAAAGAGCTTCAGTGATGATGAACCTTTTCGTGAATCGCTCACAAAGAAGAGGTTTCACAGTATACACCACTAATGCAACAGATTTGAAAATCAACGAGGTCGAAGGCATAATCTAAAAATAAAAGATACATTCTTCTAAACGAATCATTCTACAAGTCGGAGCTAAGGACGTGTCGCAGAAGGAATCGACATGGAAAAGGTAAAAAAACATGCTAAACAATATCAAAAATTCACACGCAAACATCCATGTCACAGGCATACTGCCCCATCCGAACCAAATCAGATACAAGTTAAGCAAGATGATTTCTCTTAACAATCGCCGAGCAACTTTCTGCAAAGCACAGAAAACCCCATTCGCTGATAATTGGGAAACGATGATTGACCCAAAGTACTATAACTTTAATAGAATCACCAACAAGGCTCGTATAAACACGTATGGACTTGATACCATCGAAAACATCTCTAAAAACATCGGCGCTGGTCTTGTCACCGAAAATAAGTTAAAAAAACGTACTTGATATTATACCCATCACTCCGCCAGCAGTGACCAACGAAATGATCCAACGACCTCCGCCTGTTTCAACACTAGATACACAACAAACACAAGAGCCCAACGAAACATCACCGCAGGTCCTACCAAAAAAGTTCCTGTCATCAATCCAGTCCGAGTTAGAGGCAGTAGTCGTTGCTCCACAAGTACAACCCGTGTAGACAAAGACGAAAGTCTTAACTCCGCCTCAAGGCCTCAAAGTAGAAGGAGGATACGTCCAAAAAATGAAGTCAATGAAACTAACGGTACCCTCAAATGTTACTTTGTGAACGCTAGAAGTCTCCGAGATAAAATCGAAGAATTGGGTATAATTGCAATGAATGAAAGTGTCGACATAATAGCAATCACGGAATCGTGGATGAAATTCAGCACCAGGCATTATTATGGTGAATTTACTCTTCCCGGTTACTCACTATTTCACAAAGATAGACAAGGCCGAGAGGGCAGAGGAGTGCTATTTCTCGTGAAAAACACTCTGCAACTATTAGAAGTTACTATTACATTATTAGAAGTTACTATTACAAATAGCAGGCACGACATCGTATCAATCCAAGAAGTCGGTAAACCTATGAAATGTCAAATCACTCTCGTTTATCGTCCCCCCAAAAGCAAGGTTGCAGATGATATCGATCTTTACAACACCCTCGTCGATGTCGTCACAACACAACACAGTATTGGATTTAAGGGTTCCAAGGATTTTTTTAGGATTTAAAATTTATTTATGTGTAATGACATGTTGACAAGATAACAGAAATATCAGAATACACAGATGGTACGTACCAAGTCTTCGTCAGCGTGAGTTGTTCTGAAGACAACATTTGCTACTTAGGTGAATTTAATATTAACTTATCGCTAGGGTTGAGGAGTAAAGACCAACCGATGCACATTGTTGGAGGACATCCTCCACTCTCCACTTTTCAATATGTCGAGACAGATGCAAGCATTACATAGGACCATTAATTCAAAGACAAATAAGCAGAGTAAGTCGGATCGCCGACGTTTACTTTATCATAACTATTTACTGTTTCAACTATCATTTACTAAGCTTGATAGCAGAAAATGTCCGACTTGAGGTTGTTTATTACAGTATTGTGCTTGGAGACTTCAATATCCTTGACATTGATTGGGGATTAGACGAATGCACTGCCACCGGCCAACGTCCGATTGATTTTGCAGACGATGAGTTCATGACCCAAATGGTGAAGACACCTACAAGAGTTAGCAATATTCTTGATCTCCTATTTAGTGCTAGCGACTCTCATGTCACGAACGTTGAAATGGGCGAATTACTCGGAGTTTATAGCGACCACAACTGTATCCGTTTTTTGATAGAGCTCGAGTTGAAAACGTCAACAAACGGCGAAGAAGTCCCTTACTTTAGATTAGCTAACTTTGATGGCTTAAGGGAGTCAATGGTGTCAACAAATATACCCCTCGGACAAGATGTGAATCAATCGCTTAACAATTTCTTGACTGCACTTAAAAATATTGAATATGAGCATATCCCGCACAAAAACAGGCGAACAGTGGTCAATCAGCCTAAGTACTGGAAAGGAGAATTGCAGCACCTTCAGTCACGAAAAAAAAACCAAGCACTCGATAAAACAGAAACACCCACATGACGACGTAGCAAAAAAGAATACAACATCAGCAGAAGAGGTCTTAAGAGTGTCCAGAAACGTAAGAAAACAGATTATAAAAATGAAATTGCCACCAATGCCAAAACTAAACCGAAACAATTTTGTAAGTTATAATTCGAGCAAAAAATATTCAAGATCTGTAATTGGTCCTCTCGAGAACGATGTTGGTGAGCTAGAAATGGACGACACCAAAATGAGTGTCCTACTAAATGAATACTTGTGTTCTTTATTCACGTTAGAGAATCAGGATATTCCTGATCCTGAGGATATCATAGCGGCAAAACAAATTGAAGCTCTCAGCACAGTGATCTTTTTCCCCGCCAAAGTTATTAAAAATATAGATAATTTGAAAAAGTCACTAAATCTCCTGTTCCAGATCAACTCCATCCCAGAAGTCTAAAAGAGACTAGAAACGAAACCGCCGAACATTTGTCAAACATTTTCACTCAATCTCTCACATATGGCACCTGCTCTTCTAAATGGAAAGAGGCCAATGTTACCCCAATTTTTGAAAAAAGGGACAAAATGTGTCCCGGAAACTACCGTCCAATTAGTCTCACTTTAATCATCGATAAAATGATGGGAAGTTTGATAACGGATAAAATTACAGAATTCTTATAATCAAACTTATTGATTGGCGACTCTCAGCATGGCTTTAGACACAGCTGTTCCTGTCTTACGAACCTGCTACTTTTTTCAAGAATTTAATTGAAATCCACGACACAAAATTTCCAATCGATATCATTTACCTTGACTTTCAAAAAAACTTTGATAAAGTCTCCGACAAGTGCCTAGTTTGTAAATTGCACAGCATCGGTATTCGAGGCGAGCTTAACAACTGGATAAAATGCTGGCTTACGGACAGACGGCAGCGAGTTGTACTTAACGGAGCTTCCCCCCCCGGGGTAAGGTTACAAGCGGCAGCGGCATGCCTCAGTGAACCGTGTTAGGTCCAGTTTTCTTTTATAATATTCACTAATGATCTCGATAGCAACGTACTCTCAAACATTAGCAAATTTGCAGACGATACTAAGATGGGAGGAGGAAAAGTGTAAACTAAATTAGAGTGTCAGCAGATCCAACTAGACTTGAACAACATGGTTGATTGGTCAGAAAAGCGGCAAATAAAATTTAATCTAGACAAATGTAAAGTTATGCACATAGGTCCTCATAACCTCCAACACGAATACTCCATGTCCGGAAAAAAACTCATTCCTGTCACCGAAGAGAGAGATTTAGGTGCCATCATTATTAACGACTTAACAAGTAGCAAGCAATGTAACGATGCGGCCAAGAAAGGCAACAAAATGCTAGGGATAATATCATGCACTATCTCATACAATTACCCAGACTGTATGCTCAAGCTATACAATGCATTTGTTAGACCGCATCTCGAGTATTCCTTTCAATTCTGATCTCCATATCTTAGAAAATACGTTAAAAATTAGAAAAGGTTCAACGTAAGGCTACAAAGCTCACCCTTTCGCTGCGGAATAAATCGTACGAAGACAGGCTACGTGAATTCAATCTTAATTCGCTAGAGAAACGTCGAGTCAGAGGCGACATGATCGAAGTGTGGAAGATTATGAAGGATAAGGAAAACGTCGACTAGCGAGTCTATTTGCTTTAGATGCAAACGGAGTGACTAGGAACAATGGATACAAAATCGTTGTGAAACGTTTCTCCCTCGACATCACTCGCAATTTCTTCACGCATAGAGCTGTCGAAGAATGGAACAAACTTCCAGCGTAGGTTGTACACAGCAATACAATCGAAACGTTCAAGTCGCGGCTCGATAAGTTCTACTTAAATCGCCGGTAAATAGCTAAACCGTTCCCTTTCTTGATGTTTTAAAAACAAATGGCACACGAAGCTCTCTTAGACGTTCTTCTTCAGAAAAAATCCTCTTACTATCAAAAGGCAACCTAATTTGGGCCAATAGGGCTGTTGTTATCTTCCTACACGTGTAAACACTTGTAAACGCCTCCACACTGCTCCACATCATAGACTTCATGTGAATGAATAGCCGTAGTATTTGACGAGCCATCACAATCTCAAGCGACTCTATATTAGGTAAAGAATTGATATTGGATGAATGAGGGAGAATCGAGACCAGTTTTCCGGTTAGAAAGCTTCGTCTACCTTGCCCTGCGACTTTAGTTCGAAGAGCGCGAGTATTGTAGATCCCTCAGACTTGGATGCACCCACACTGGGTGTAACTGAACCCGCATTCGACGTTTGAACGCATGCAGTCAGGATGCCGATCCTTCAACCTAAAATTGGTCCTACAGGAATTTTTCGTTCACCAAGAGAATCTTGAAATTTACTTGCACAAATGATACAACAAGTAGGGATTCCATATCTGATTTCACTTTTTCCGATTGGGTAACGAAAAAAGTGATGAATTGAAACATTTTTATTCGCTAACCGTGATGAGAATTGGGGATGGACAAAAAAAGAAAAGTAATATATTAATCAATAATGACCAGGAACGGGGTGGAAGACAGTTCTTAGAAACACAATTTCACCATGGAAAGTGAAAATCTGGTCAACTTTTGTAGGCGCGAGAAAACAAAGTTATTTTAATATAAATTAGAAACTATTTGTTCGAAGTCTGAAGTGGATAGTCACGAGGCTTGTGAATGAGCTGTACCGGAACACCGATCTCTCCAATATAATATTGTCCAAAACTTGCACAATCTGGAAAAGGAAAGGTGCCATCTCATTTGCGTTCCGTTGCTTATCTCATTTTTAGGTGTTGAGAGGTTGACTAATCGAGAAACTGAACATGTGAGTCATTGCGGAATAGAAGAACGTTTCATCACGTCTACTTTGTCATCACGTCTAAAGTATTGAAAACTTTTGGACTAGACTATTGCTTACATATGTACAAGTTAGACTTTTCGTTAATTTTAAAATAAATCCTTTACTCATAATTTCACAATGTTTACCGATCAGTTGTTGTCTTTGGCCTATCAATAGTTCTACAGTTTTAAGACATATGAAGATTTCCATATTTTTTTTCTAGTTCGGGCATTTTTGTTTATCGTGTCCGTAGATCAAATCAGAATATTTATGTGACCCAGCGGAATATAGGTTGGGACCACGCAATACTATATAAACATTTGCAAATACGAAGACGGAGGTTTAAAATAATTAGTAGATTGAAGTAAATTCAATGAAAATTCTTAGCTAGTACATAAACTTGCCTAGTGTCGAGGTAAGAATTTATAATTATTTACAATAGCGGAAGAAAATTCATATATGGTTAATACAAATCCGTTTATGGTTAGTCTACAACCTAAGAAACTAACTCGGCTTTTCCCACGTGGAATTTAACTTTTTATAGAGAATTCTGATGGTACTATATCTATACAAAGCATCCTAATGAATTATATAAATTAAATTTTCGATGAGTTCAAATATCGAGCGGAAAATAAACAGTGCAATTTTTACTTAATCTTGACTCAGAAATATCCCCCTTTGTGAAATGATTCATAAACATCCCACTTTGTGAAACTATCGAAATCCAGCTACAGCTGGATGTTACGTTAGACGTGACGTCAGCAACAGATAGACTTGACTTCAGCAACAGATAGACGTAACTTAAGCAACATATGTGACGGAAGCAACTGTTATACGGGACGTCAGCTACAACAATGGCACAGCAGGGTAAACCAGCTAAACTGTCGGGCCCTGCTACTGATACTGACCTCGGACGGCACTCCTGACTTAAGGTGTGTTTTGCCGGGTCTCCCGGCCGCACCCTTCAGCGCAAAAGAGCTAAGTTTGTTTGAGTGTGAGTGTATGTGAGTGCGAGGCGCGCCCTGCCGTCTTTCACCCTCATCCCTAGCTAGCTGGACGATTGGGCCTGCCTGCATCTCTAATCAACCTTTCCTTAGCACGTGTTTCACGTTCATGTTCACATTCCCATCGATGATGTTAACTGTACCAGCAGCCGCCCCATCACCAGCTCTCCCCTCTCAGCCTTGTCTACGCCCCTGACTCCTGCCGTACCTTGCTGAAGTAGCAGCCGTCCCATCACCACCTCTCTCCTCCCAAAAATGTCTACGACCCTGACTCCTACCTTACCTTCATGAGGTACCAGCCGTCCCTTCACCTCCTCTCTCCTCCCAAAAATGTTTACGCCCCTGACTGCTACCGTAACTTGCTGAGGTAGCAGACGTCCCTTCACTACCTCTCTCCTCCCAAAAATGTTTACGCCCCTGACTGCTACCGTAACTTGCTGAGGTAGCAGGCGTCCCTTCACTACCTCTCTCCTCCCAAAAATGTTTACGCCCCTGACTGCTACCGTA
>SDVV010025838.1:0-12354 GCA_016164225.1 Gammarus roeselii | reverse complement strand
AAGTTAAAGGTAACCGAAATTGAAGGCAATTCAGCATCAAAATCTCACTAAATTACCATAGTGAATCTGAAAACGGAAGTAATGGGCAAGTTATACGACGAACATGATGAACAGACTATTCTGCTTTTGAAAACTAAATGCAACTATCACTATCTGAAGAATCTACAGAAAACATCTAATCTACATTCGCGTTTTCCTGTGTAACTAAAATAAAACGACCATCGTGTCTAGTCCAATACAGAGTTTTTAAGCAGTTTTTAAGCAGTCATTTCTTGCATTGAATTGGGAGGAGATTTATTTTTGTTTAGTGTCTATAGTCCGCATCAATCCGGAACGCCGGACCAATTTTCAAAAAACGCTAATAATTTCTCATGATATTGACAAGAACGGGTACAATGCAGTTTCTTCTGAGCCAGTGGCATTTAATTTCTTGGAGTGTTAGAAACTTCTTTTTTATTCAGCAATAGCCTGCCACATCAATCCGCAGTGTCAAAGCAAGGTGAAAAGGTTATCTGACCATTTCTCTAACTTCAATAATTTTCCAACATTTGATAACAATTTCACGAGCGTTCGTCAAAAATAAGTTTAATACCATGGGTTTTACGCTGGTGTTATTTTTTTCTTGATGTCATAGCAATTAAAGTAAGTCGCACACACTGACCGCGTGCTGCAACCTCTCCTGCCAAGTCTGCTCCAAGTCCTGCGATTGGAAACTCAATTACGGATGGCGTAGTCTAAACCAAGAAGGATAATATTTCAAGGAAAGCTGCGACTTATATATAAAATTTGTTAAGTTATTGACAGGAAATATTACCTGCAATGACACGTTTTAAATGCCTACCACGTATTAGTCAACGTGAGAAATTAATTGACGCGCAGGACGAAACCTGCACACTAACGAGGAGGTCAAGATATGTGTGTCAGGGATTTTCTACTCCTCATGATTTATTAGAGCTGCCTTAGTTAATAACGTAATTTTATTGAACTTAAATATTTACCGTTATAATGAGCTTGTATCGCAATTGATTTTAAAATTGTTATTATGTAGCAATCCTTGTGCTTCAAGACGACAATGTACTATTCTCTAGCAGCTTTCGTGCGGCGAGAATATTTTAAAAAGTTTTATTGATATGTGCAGTTATGAAAAATAATTATTAGAGACGCGAGAGATCGACATTTTTCCATATTTATCTTGTTTGTTTGCTAACTCGTTGTTTATGGGTATCCTAGCCTATTCGACATGCAATGAAGGTAAATCACTACTAACACAATTCCCTTATCGTTAGTTAACTTTTGGATTTTAACTTCATGTACCTTTATAAACACTGAATTTAGATGACATAGAATAAAATTGTAGTAGAAGTGTGACCGAACACTCACAATATACATTAAACTTAAATGAATTTTCTTGCTTATCAAATGAAGTATGTACTATACAATAGACTTTGAGGGTGAATCTTCCAGCTATTCTACATAGCAAACTAAAATAATCGGTACTGAACCCATTTCACCAAATGTAAACCTCCTAAAATGAGGAACGAAAGGTTTCGAACTGATTTAAGGCAAATAACTGTACCAAAACCAAAATGTCGTCAGATGGTTGTTGACATGATAGGTCTTTTTTTGCGCAAACCAGAAAATTAAAAACTACCGAGTGAACAATTAGGTACTGATCGCTTTATTTTCGTCCTAACATACCTATATTTTGCGATTATAGTTTTCTTAAAATTTACTCTAAATTAACTTTTTTGGTGTGAACGTAGAACATGAACATGCAATTAGGTCCCAAGTATATTGATTACTCATATTACTTTGAGGGTTGAAGAAGCGTCAGTCTCAATATACCGGCGATCGATCGACGAAGCTGGCGTGTCGATTGAATTGCTTATTTGGAATGTTTTCGAATTGGGTCAACTGTTAGGCGAATCAAATGTCCCACGTTTACTCGAGCACTCCATCGTCGAACAGAGTATAATTTATTGTTCTGTGTATTGTCTTTTGCGCTGCATTAGAGAGAAGATGAAAAAGTTCTCTTTACTCGACGTTTTCAAAACCTTTTCGTACGAATGCGATTGTTTGAATTATACCTTCTGAAAAATGCTTATCAACTTATAAATGCCCGATTAAAGTCAACTTGATATGCTATCGTATCTATGATACTGGTCATTTGCTATCATCCTCTTTTTGTAATCAATTACCAAACGTTGTGCCAAATTTCTTGAATGAGACATACTGAACAAATCTTGTTTCTCAGTAAAGTACTCCAGTGAATAACAGGCCAGGATCATCATCGAATATGGGAAGATTTCCTCACCGACTGCGTTGAAACGATTTTGTACCGATATTTAACACCAAATGGAACGACAAGGGTAAATCTCAGTCTCATCGTTTCAATTGCGTCTTCGAAAAAATTAGGAATTTCAAGGGTGTAGCCACAAGGCAACGAGACTTCAAAACTGTGGTAACAGCAAATCAACGTGCTAGTAAAGAGATTCAGTAAGATCTTACCATTTCCATTCGACAAGTTTGTATAAAACTTGACTTCAGCAGTGAACTTCTGATATAATTTTTTTATGCGCATCTAAAAATTAAGCTATACAAGTTCCACAAGTGCCATAAGATTAGTCAAACTGATAAAAATCATCGACCATCTTTTCGTTCCTGGGTTTTCGATCCTAACAGTCATTCACATAAATCCTTTTATCGGAAGAGACGCGGCTTATGCTTAGAACATGTGTTAATTATCTGAATTCAAGTTTCTGGAGCGTCGCTGACCCCCACAAATTTGAAGATTTAATGATGAAGCTACCCTTTGCCTAACCGAAGATGTCAGGTCAGCAGTTGCGAGCTTCCACCGAAGATCCAAATTTTGTGCTATCTTTTTGGGAGCTCCTTGCGAAGGCGAGTTCTAGTACCAAACTGTTTATTTTTCTCATAATAGTACATGACGATCCTATTGCAAATGCAGCTGTGTATTCAAAATGGTTATTGATTTAATGAGCTTCTGCTGAATTTTGACACCATACACATCTTTCTTCGAGATCTGTTTCCATTGCTTTAAATTATTAATAAGGCAGTTTATTACTTTAACACATGTCGATTCATATATTGTATTTTTTTTAGTTTTTTTTGTATGGTAACTATTTTTTTTACATATTTTATCGCATTGCAATTCCTAGAATGACCGAGAGAGTTCAAATTTGCATGTCGGTTTGCTTGAAAAAGGTATTAATAGTATCAACACCAGACAAATATGAGTTGCGTTACAACTGAATCAGTTTTACAATCAATAGAGTGCCGGCAGTATCGGGGGAAAGAAGAGTGGAGTAACCCCTGCGCAACCTGAATCGCATCGCTTTATCCTGAATAACCTTTGGAGCGCGTAAGGGAAACAGTTTGTGAGAAAACTCACTGATTTCTGTCGATCTTATTACAAATCCAATGAAGTTAGGTAAAGTGAAATGTGAACATCTCTACCATAATTAATGAAAACACACGCGAAGGATATTAGGCAATATGCAATAACCTCATATTTTGATGTTGAAGTACAGAGAAATTGAAACACGTTTATGGCAAAATAAAAAAATAAATATGAACGGCATGGGGCTCGTTTGAAGATCGCAAATACAGCTTATTATAAATAGTCACAATAAAATAAATTGGTTGAGTGAAGGTTTTGTTTGTTCAAAATGTTTACAACATTCAAAGCATTGCAGACATAACAATGTTCAAGAATATTTCGGGTAGTGTTTTCATAAATGTTTTTTCTTTCTTCTATATTTATCTCAGTCTAAGCGGTACAAAAGGTCTAGATCTTTTACACACACCTCAAGTAATCATCAAGAGCTATTGAATCCGACAAAAAATATATGCTATGTTGCGAATAATCGCAACATTCCGATTAGTGGAGACCTGGGGCATTGATTATTACTCTGTCTCTTCCCACCATCTTTCATGAGTCATCGTCAGGACGGACGCAGGGTCATTGAACGTGTGAAGAGGATTGTTTGACTAGCGTGAGGGTGCCTTCATCCTACTGCTGACCACGACAAGTGACAGTGTTGACTCACGTTCCCCGCTGAGCCGGGCATTTCTGCTTCGGATATCAGGACGGGCAGCTTCGCTTCCTGTTCCAAGAATGGAACCGAGCATTGTTAGGTGCACTTGAATTAGGCCTCTTAACCTTGCCTTTCAGGCCACTTAACCACCACTAACTACTCCATGCCACTACTTGAAACAGGAGAACTTTCAGAGTTTAATACATATATCAAATATTCACCTAAACTCACATTCAATTGATTCAGTCATGCATCGCACTGTGAAAATAGGTTATTTCCAAATATATCATTGTTAGTCATGCAGTCACGTCATTTGAAATTTATTGTCTCGTAATTCCATGAATCCATTACATTATTTTACTTTCATATTACTTAAGAAGGTCGAGTCAGCGATTTACTTCTTACGAACAAATAATACGCACTTGGACTATCAATGATTGTTCTTTTCAATTCATGACTGGTGGTGATAAACAGACAAGCGCAAGATTTATAGAGTAGTCAGGTTGCATATCCCACACCTAATCTCCCCTTGCCCCTACTGGTTGTGACGTCAGTTGGACCTGGTGGGCAGAGATTTATAGACTAGTAGTCTATGAATCTCGGCTGTTCTGGAGATTACACTATTTCTTGTATTTTTCAATGAAGATGCCGTGCTTGCTTCTAATCAATATAATATTCTGATGATAATGTTATGCTTTGAGCTTTATTAATAGATTTGGCAATGAATATGTAAGCCATCTTAAAATGAATTACTCAATTTACATCTAATTGGTTATCTGGATTGCATATAGCAGTTTTTTTTCGGAGGGCACTTGCCATATTGATTTATAAGAATATCAACAGTAATCAATTTGCAAATTAAAAGTCATGTTCATTGACTGATAATTCTATTAATGGCCTTTCTTGACATTTGATGTAGAACAGATGTTTACTATTTGATTCATCGAAAAAATTGATAGCTGTTTATAAATGAAGTTTTTACTACATATAGATCATATAAGTTTCAGATGCAAGCGAGAAAATATCATCTTTATTTTTTAGTTTAGTTTTTTAGTTTTTCTTTTTATTATACGCATGTGACATCATAATTTCAAAATTCGAGATGACTATGTAGGCTAGTATCGAAGAAAATTCACAGTAAGTGGATTTTAAAATTGATAATCATCTATGAACTTAAAAAGATGTGGTAGAACATCCAATTATCTGAGATTTCGATCGTGCGTTTTTGAAACATTCATGAAAATCTGTGCGTCGAAGAATATAGAATTTTAGTGAAAAAAAAATTGATGAAATGTGATTTCTAGGGGTCGAACAATATAGATTTTTGGAATTAGTTGACTTTTGTAAAGCTTGCGGAATAAAGAATCAATAATCGGGATAGACTAGTAACCGTCAAAATCTCCTAGAAAATGAGATTTTGACGCGTACTAGTTTTTGGTAGACTTTTGGTAGAAAACATGGTATTCCTATAACATACCATAAAAAAATGTAATATCAAGGTGACAAACATTATTGATCATTGGAATCAATTGATATGGCTAGTTAAATTTTACGAACCGTTATTATTTGAAGAACATAATTCCCAACTGACGTAAGTCATCATGATGCACAGAAGCCTCTTAAATTGGCGCATTAGCTGGACAAGTTTGGCCAAGCGTTCGATGGAGCCTTGAACAGCAGTCTTGAATTACCTTTACCAATTGATTTACCTTGATGAAAATGGTTAAATACAGAATAAATTAGGTCTGTTTTCTTTCTTCATAATATATAGCAAAGTATATTTTCTATATTTATATTTTGTATATATTCAATTGCAAAAAAAACTATTGCATGGAAAGATTTTGGTTCCCTTTAAAGCTGTGGAAGACGTATTCTATATTTAAAATTCGAAAACAGTTGGTGTTCCAAAACATTTGTTTTTGTTAATATGTCTTCACAATTGTTATACATAAATTTATTCTCCAAATGACCGCTAGAAGAAAAGGTAATAGCTGTGAAGTCGGAATCATAAATGTGATTTAAATATCCCAATCGCCCGAAAACAGTTGAAATCTATCATAACATCGCTGTCAACGGCAATTCGCCGCTTGCATTGCTCTGCTGCTTTTCTATTGTACGTATGAAAATAAAAAGTCGTACGAAATTACGCAAAAGAGATATTCCTCAGCATTGGATATACCAAACCTAAAACGTCCTCTTCGTTATTGTATAAATCATAAATTTGTGATAAACAACCTCTAACCAAGAATTTCGCATCAATGAATACACCTTGAGTAGTCTACAGAAAAAAAAACTTTCATCATACTGGGTGCCCTTATTTATGGCTCAGTTTTCCCTCTGTAACTTGAACAGGACAAAAACGGTCAAAACGTTTAGGCATTTTGCTTTGCTGAATGAAACGCACATGCAACAGGCTATCGAGCTCCAATTCAACGCAATCTGTCCGTATTTCTGAGAGCTTTGCTTATCATCATATCTGAAAAGGGCATCTACAGCACACAATCAACACACAATCCGCTTTTATCACGCATTTTTCCTTCAACCTGGTCACTGCTCAAAAGTTTATTATCTATATTGCTGTTCCGGTTTTAACCCCATTATATAAACGACATAGGTCCCCCACTTATGTCTGGGTTTTAAATATCGGAGCACTTTCGGAGTTCGCATAGCCTGACTTGTAATAAGAACTGGCTAGAGAAAGTTGTTACAAGTGTTTCACGATTGCGTAGGATGTCGTCTTCATTTAACGTGAGGCGTCTAATGGTGAATGATAAGAAGTCTCAGTTGTCCTATATTTCTCGTTTCATTTCACATCAAACAAAAACTGGAAGATAGTCCAATGAACGTGTCCCAAATTATCTCAAAACGTAACTGATATTATATAAAACAAATCTGACGATGATCGGCAGAAACACAAAGCCCGATATCTGCATTGAATGATTTATTACGAGGGCAGAGTCCAATAATAACTTTATAGATGTTTATCAATGAAAACCGACAATCTTCATTTGTCAACCGGCACTATTCAGCAATGCCTTTTTTCTCTCCTGCTAGCGATCTGGGTTTGCAAAAATGGTGCTGCAACCCAAAGCAGTCGATAGGGGGAAATCATTGCTTACTTCATCAAGCACGCTGCTTCCGTGCTATGAAGCAGTTCAATACAAACGTCACACTTAAAATACTTTGAACTAAAAATAATCCGGGCTAATATTAGTACCTATTTCGATGAATTTTTCACGTCAGTTCGGCAAGACATAAATCAAACCCTAATGTTGTCTATAAACCCAATAACATAGGATGTGGTATCACAAATACCACATCCTATGTCATAAGAATCGTTACATCAACTACTTTCAAAATTAAACCACCTTATCATAGGTACAACATGTCAATATTTGTCATGCGAATTGTTTGCGGAAATAAAGTAGAATGTTGTTACTTCCAATTAACTGAATTACAATTTAGGGATATTGCATAACAATGTGTGTTTGTTATCGAATAGGATTGTTGCTTTAAATCATTGAATGGATCTGGTGCGAAGGACTTGTACTTGCGCACAAATTTTCGTAGAGGAACTTATCGGAAAAGAAATGAAAGTGATTTTCCATTCCTTCACTCATTTGTGAAGTTCAATGGAAGAAATAAGGAACGATATTTTATCAAAACGACAATGCCCCGGAACGCCGTCATTATTTTAATTAAATGTTCGTTTACGAGACGAAAGTTTAATGTGAAATTGCTACTTCATCAACTCTTCTCATTACAAAACCTTTATTGGTAATTGCTGAAAAAATTCCGCGCTATTAAACTATTCATTAGCCAACGACCATAGTCCTTGTTGAATTTATTTGATGGTCCCGTCATATGAGACTAATATTATGTCTCATTGCCTCGGCCTTAACAGTTACGAGTAATTCAAATGTTGCATTCAAGTTATGGTAGCTTCTGATTCTAGATTACATCTTTATGAGCTTAGTCCTTTATCTTTATTAGCTTAGACCATTCTGTTGAACAATATTCGTCTCTAGCATAAAATGAAATGTATGTTTTTGATGGACTTTGTTGTACCAAGTGAAACAGAAGCGTAGAAATAAAATTCAAATGGAAGATTTTTTCTGAAGTTTAATTTGGTGTATGAGAAGTGCTTGAAATGGTTACTCCGCTGCTGGATTCAGCAGTTAACCCTTTCTTGGATATTTGTGCATACGGAAACTAAAAATCTTAGTAAATGAGAGAGATAACCTTCTCGAATTACTTTCCTAAGGGAATTGAAAATGTTAGATTATATTTTGAAGACCCTCTGTTTCCCATATCCCCAGTGAAATTAGTCCATAGAGGAAGGTCAGGAGATCTATCTGGCCACGAGAAGTCCGATCGGTGTGAAAGGATATTGTGTGCGAAGCGGTTTTTCAACTAAGCCATGGCAGGCAAAGATGTGTGGGAAGTTGCACCATTTGATTGATCAGACAATTAGCAGGAATGTCGACAAACATTACATTATCTAGTAGCTCTATATATGCGTTGGTGATCCTATTGCGTAAGTTCCCGTATAAGTTTTTTCAAAATAGTATAGCCCATACATTTATGGGAATTTGAGCCTCACCAAACTGTCATTTTCAAAGAGTGCAATTGCAGATACCTGATCTTCAGGGCTTCATTTACAAATTTTTAACGCTATTTCCAGATATTTTCTAACAAATGTGACTCTCATCACTGAAAATTAAGCTGTTCACATCTAATTGTTGTTTATCGAACAATCCGTTTATCTTTCGATAAAACAGTAATCTTCTTTCATTGTCATTGTTGTTGATCTGCTGTGATGTCAGCAGTTTAAAATGTTTCAGTCTACGATCAATATTCAGAATACGCATGACAGAATAATGACTGGTCCCAACCTAACAGCCTTTTCATTACACCTCGTGGTTGGTTTTTTGCATGATTCAGTTCAAATGGACGATGTTTTCGTCAGATCTTAAATAAGTTTTGATCGTCCTGAATGACCCTTGTTCAGATTAGGTATGCTGTCATTTCCTCTACATTTGCTGGTCACATTGTTGACAGTTCAAATATTTTCATCTAGGAGGTATTTCTTGATAAATGTTGTTCCCAAGATGATTGGAGAATAACTTGAGTAGCCCTGTTCAACAATGGAAACACGCTGCTAACTAGTAAGTTGACCCATCGTGAAAGTTCAGATTTTTCAAAAATGCTATTAGCGACGGTAATTTTATATGAAATAGAATTTCAAGACACTTTCCTACATGTCTTTTTGTTCACCTTTCGGTGTTCATTTGCTTTTGAATTATGAGCGCTTACTATAAACAAGTTTGTTCTGTGTCGTAATGTATAATTGCCGTTTGTTCAATGAAGCCTGCAGATTCAGTAAGCACGCAGCACGCAACTCCCTTTCATGAACCCGTTTGATGCACAATATTTGTGCACTAACTGAAAAGGGCATAACCCTTAACATACAGCCTGTACGGCCACGGACTTATAATGTACCCAATATTGTTATGTCCGTTGAGCTGGTGTAATATAACAACACATCAGATAACATAATAACATCCATTGAGGATCAAAAGGAGGATAATTCACCGAGTGCATTCAAAGGCAGTCTTACTTTTCGCTTCGTCTCTGAACCGTATCACTGATATTGCATTTGGTGGAACTTTGATCAATAAATAAAAGCCTCATAACACTGCAGTGCCCGGCGGATGTTATACAAGGGATGCACAAAAATAGGAACATGAGGCGACCCACCCGAATGCCCCAACTATGTTTCCACCGTTAGCTATCGTCGTTACAAAACACGTCTGGGTTTTGCAGTCTTTACCCACATGGGTTAATCGCCCAATTTCATGTAGACGCAACAGAGTGTCGAGCTATCCGTGCATGCTCGATCAATGTGTCACAAGCTGGATGCTTCTGTCAAATCCATCTATAGGAATGCTTAGAAGACAAACTCAACAGGCGCTGAGTTGATCTTTGTGCATAAACGTTGCCTTGCAACAGCGCCTAGCCTGAGCAAGCAACTGGATGAACCCAGTTGGTCGTACGTATCGCGCGATCATCACCGCTTCCGAATGAGCCTCATAAAAGACCAGAGCTGAGCTCAGACCGGGATCAGGGTCTGTAATATCAAGTCTTGCGGAGGAGGGCAACAGACTCGCCGCGTCGCGTCTCTTGCTGTTCATTAGTAAATTGCCTTGTCTCCGCCTTTGCCGTCCAGAGTGTCGATAGTCGTCAAATGAACTATAAGATAATTAATTCATCGGAGTGTTTTAGACTTTTAATAGACTATCGTTCAAGTATTGATAGATATGCAAAGAGACATCACGTCCGACGGTGAGTTCGTCGACACCGCCATATCAGTGTCCTAAACCACGCGCCCACTACTCTGAACGTTATACGGCACGCTTCAGTATTACCCTAGGATCTACGGTACTGTAGTGTGCCTAGAGAACGTTCGACCAGCACCTAAAACGGCGCTTGGGCGTTCAGCGCTTCGGACCTCAGGATTCAGGTCTTCAAACTCCTAGTTTAGTAGAAAGTGTATGCCGAGCGTCAATATATTCTAATAGGAGCCGTGGTTACAGGGTTAGCCGTGCCGGGCATGTATTAGTATAAGAAATATAACAATCTACGCTATGATACATCCTAGCATTTCGTTTTGTAAGAAATTGGCTACGTGTCCTAGTCTGTGGACACCGTTAAGAGCCCGTTGCGCTCAGTTGTAATGTGAACATGTCCGAGGACACCGAGGAAGAACCCGTAGCGCTCACATCTAACGAGTCTGTGTCAGGTGACCAATTTAAGAGTTTCCCGTTCGGGATTTTTGAGAGTAAATAACTGAGTGTTATTATTGAATTCACACCCACCCGTTCAACTATAGTTGAGTAGCTGGCTGCAAAATAAGTGTTGCTGAATTAGTAGTCATGTTGTTCCTGAGTTACTCCCCTGAGGATAGTTAACGAGGTGTGCAGCAACAACGTTGCTTACTCGTCCTCTACTCACGCCTAGAATCATATGAGACTGATCGGAAAATAGGAGACTGGAGTCCTGGAATTCTTCACATGTTCTCGGAGGTGCCCCCCCCCTCCAAACTTTCACGGTAGGCTGAAACGCTTCACTAGTGTTAAACGTAGATAGATGTCTGCTCCAGAGTCCGCGGACCTTTTCACGAAGGGGCGGAACTCTTTGCTGGTGCCTCCGGCGTTTCACTGGTACCTCCGAGATACCAGAGTTCCTTCACTGTCACCCCAGGGTGTTTGACTGGTAGCCTAGATCCGCCAGCAGCCTTCACTGGTGCCGTATGACAAGACAGCTTTCACTGGTGACCCAGCTCGTTCATAGCAAGTCTAGAATCCGAGCAATACGAGTTGAAAATTACGATACAAAAAAATCAAAACCGATTGATGAGCTTATATTTATAATATTATACGGTAAGAAACCTTCGTTGGAAACAACTTTTAGCTCAATTTATTTTGGTGTTTTTACCTTATTTTACAGAAAAATGGCCTAATATACGAACAAAAGTCGTCGGAAAAATGCAATGTTTTTGTCGTTTAATACATTCGGACCTACTGCCTCGCCTAACATTAGCCCCGAATTCCGATAAAAGCCCGATGGTGGTAACAGCAGCAGCGTGGGAGGACGAGGCCGGTTTGAGAGCTGTTCAGAGAGCCGTATAGCTTTTTAGTTGATAAATAGAAATTCGTTATTCACGGGAATACTCGTGGCATTTTGGTGTGTTACAAAGTATGCATTGAAACTAAAAATCCACCTATAATATATATGTCACAGTATTATCAAGTAAGAAATGAGTACTACATTGAAGTTCCTGCAGAAGCCTAAAAAATCTCGGAGACAAAAACTTTCGGATAGATTTTATGTCACTTTTCTGCATGTGGTCCAGCATATCTACATTTTGCGTTGTTTGACAGGCATTCTAGTTTAACCTGCGTTACATAACGAGGAATGCGTTCAATTAACAAACACCAAACGGAAATAACAAACGGAATACACGAGCATATACAAGCATTTGACTACAGGTCGAACAATTGATCTCGGACTTACCTAAAGCTACAAGGTGTGCTACGAAACTGACTCTGAGTAAAACATTGTGAACCTATGATAAGCGCTTCCAACTTATTCCAAGCCAAGACCCAGCAGACTCGCTTTCACCTCCCTGACCACTCCATCCATATAGAGGTTGAACAGTCAAAGAGACATCACGCAGCCTTGTCTCATCGTTTCCCACTCTGACACACGCTCGGCTGTCAGCCGAGCATTTGTC
>SDVV010025837.1:0-12355 GCA_016164225.1 Gammarus roeselii | reverse complement strand
TCGGCACTAACGCGCACGAGTAGGCCTCGGCACTAACGCGCACGAGCAGGCCTCGGCACTACCGCGCACGAGCAGGCCTCGGCACTACCGCGCACGAGCAGGCCTCGGATCTACCGCGCACCAGCAGGCCTCGGCACTACCGCGCATGAGCAGGCCTCTGCACTACCGCGCACGAACAGGCCTTTGCACTACCGCGCACGAGCAGGCCTTGGCACTACCGCGCACGAGCAGGCCTCGGCACTACCGCGCACGAGCAGGCCTAGGCACTTACGCGATCTGTTGCTGGCAGTGCAACGATAGAGCTCCATGCAGCGGTTCGAGTACGGTGACGAACTCTTAGCTCAGTTTCGGCATCCTTTCGACGAGGCACGGAAGTCAATATTTATTTACAAAACTAGGATGCACGGGCATCTGTCGATAGGAAGTGTATAAGTTCGAGCAATTAACGTTCAAGACGCTACAGTCGATATTCAAACCCATGCCAATCATTCAAACCCATGGCAATTCCGGTCAAGCGTCCCATTTCATAGCTTGCTGTTGGTCCAGCGCAAGTCATTCAGAATTAGGTGCATCCCGCCGCACTGTGTGCAGTGAATTCAGCTCAAAAACGGGCAAGCGCAAGCCATTCAGAATAAGGTGCATCCCGCCGCACCGTGTGCAGTGGATTTAGCTCAAAAACGCTTAAAATCAGATGCCATTAGGTCTTTTTCCTGATAACCTTTTGTATATTATGTGATTTTGTGAATACAGTCATCTTACTATCTATCGAATTAAATTACCACACAGCGGTGGAAGCGGTGCAACCCTTCTCGGGAAACGAGTAGTATCCATGATACAGCTATTATTTTGCTCTGAAACAGTAGTTTCAGATCGGCAGGAAAACTCACATGGCCTTTGCGTAATTTCGTATTCGTGCTGCAACCAATGTTTTTCTGTTGTTTAAACTTGAATATCTTTATTGGCTTTTCTGAGTGGATGTTCTGCAAATTATTCTTCGTTTACGCCGCCGTGGCTTGTATAAATGTTTACCTATGCATGTAAACAAAGATGGGAATTAAAGCATTAGTTATCGCAAAGGGCGGGAGTTTATAACATACTGCAATAGTCATGATACTCTTGGGCCTATAAATGTGATGGGATGCTTTGATCTACAAGTCAAACAGGTCAACACAATTTGAATTATCTACGTTCATTGGTATAGTAATAATAAGAACGGCACAGCGTGACGAACAGACAGACGGACATACAACTCATAAATTATAAATCTGTGTGTTAGTTCATGTGTATGTGTGTAGATATATTTCTTTGTATGTATGTGTGTATGTATGTATGTATGCATGTATAGACATACAGCCGTTTCCCCCTAGCTAGGAGGGTGGCTAAGTCAGGCTGACACAGAAGGAGAAGGCGCCTAATGTCCCCGCCACATGACCGCCGTGTCCATGCCGAGGCTCGAACTCGCAACATGCAGCACCAGAGGCTGACACTGCAGTCGGACACGCTAACCACTCGGCCACGACGGCCTCAATATTATTATTATTTCTTTGTATATATACCTAAATATGTATTTATTTTGAAATATATATACACACGGAAGAGTGTTAGTATAGGATTCATCTGTCTCTCACCCGGCCTCAAACCACGGTTATCAAATCTGAGTGACAGGTCAATCTGTGTCCTACAAGTTATGGCAGGAGTTCATTCGAAAACGAATGAAATTTAACTTTATACATGCAATACGCACTGGAAAATTTATATATGCTTACTCCTTCCAAGAAGCTGGACAAGTAGTCGCGCTCCATCCCGTGGCCCCTTCCCCCGTGTTGTACGCCTCTATCTCGCCTCATCTGTCATGCTTCCCTCGCCTGCCCGCCAGGTTTGTCAGTGTCGTGAAGGCGATAAGGCGAGCTGCTGCCTCGTCTTACCGTCCTGCAGAGGTGGCATATGCAAGGTTTCTTTCATTTTCTGAGAACACCGAAAAAATAGAATGCCTTTAGTTTAAATATATTTTCTTAATTAGGTGTCGCTATTATTTTGTACTGTTTGCAACAAAGACAAAGTATATCGAGTGATGATTGTTGAAATAGCAAGAACAATTAAAATTATTATGTAAGTAGTAGTCATTCAATAACAAAATAAATACTATTTCTATTCCATATTATTATTGTAGATGTTCAATTCTAGGCATAATGTAGGCTTTATTTTGTAGGCATTCAAATGGTTATTAGTCAACAGTGCGGTTGTAATTTCGAATATCTTTATTTGCTGCCCTGGATTATGCTTCAATAATTAGTGCAGGCATTACATTGCAGCAGTTCTGGTCGAGCTCTGCTCACTGCTCCGAGGCGCATTTGGGATGACGTCTAAAAACAGCTGCAACTGGGAGTATGTATTTGTTTCGTAGTCTAGATACAACGGAAATTAACTTGGGGCAGAGTGTGTACCAGCTTTTGCGGTTATGGAAGTTAATGTGTTTTTTTAACGGGATGTGGCATCTTTAACCCACCTTTTGTGTTGATGACTTCGTGCAGTTTGTAAGTGGTTTACCTTCATGCATTTGTAAGTGAACGTTTGATGATTATATTCCATAGCATTTTATTGCATCATCAAACGCTGGACGACCTACAAATAAGCTACAGACACCCCAACCTCATATCAATTCAACATCAACTCCAGAAGTGCCTAAACCTAGTCGGGAACTGGGCTTCCCTGAACGGATTTCGATTCTCGCCCTCTAAAACTAAAACCATGCACTCTACCCTTGTGCCCGGCTTACACCTGAAACCAGCCCTAACGCTGCACAACACCCCTCTAGTATGAAATTCCTGGGTCTTCTGTGGGACCTTAAACTCACGTGGCGACCCCAAATTGCAGCACTTGTGACGGGACTTATCCAATCGGTAACATCCCTGAAGTTCTGTGCCGACATGGACCCCGGATTGGCGTTGTTCAGAGCAATAATACGATCGCGCACAGACTACGGAGCCGTTGTCTACGGTTCAACAGCCAAAACTACTCTCGACCCTCTCTCGACCATCGCAAACAATGCTTTGCGTATCACAACCGGCGCGTTCCGCTCCACCCCAATCGAATCCCTTAACGTGCTCGCTAACGAACTTCCACTTCCGCTCCGGCGAGACAAACTTTCGCTACAATACTATTCTAAGACTAGAAGTCTAATCAACAACCCGGCAATTAGCCGCATCACCAACATATCCGATAAGCGCCTTTTTGCAGCTAAAAGAATATATGCCCACCGTTTTCCCTCCGTGTGGACAACCTGCTGACCTCGCTAAACATCAATCGTTAAGCTATTAAGCCTTCATTCTCCTACCGAATTCTTCAAATTAACACACCAACATGGATTATCAACCCACCACCGGTCAACCTAGACCTGCAAGTGTACCCTAAAGCAACTACTCCAACCAACGCGTACCGGCAGTAATTCCTGAGACTACTGGAGGCAGAATGTTTAGAGCACCGCCATATATACACTGACGGCTTCAAAACCGCGGACGGAGTGGGAGCCGCCGCTGTGTGCGGGGACACCCCACTCTCAGCCACTCTCCCACAAGAGGCCTCCGTGTCTCTGCGGAGCTTCACGCACTCGAACTAGCCATCTCTATTGCAAAAACACATCGCTTGCCCAAATACGTCGTATTCTCAGACAGTCTGAGTGTCCTCACCCAGCTTAAAACACTGCACTACAAACATCCTGTCCTACGTAAGATGCAGCACGATCTCTTTGTGATGACCGAGACGGGTCAGGCAGTGGAGTTCTGCTGGATCCCCGGGCACGCTGGAATATGAGTAAACGAACTTGCGGACTCGCTTGCTAAACTGGCATCTCCTCACCAAGAACAATTTTTCGCAATACATTACCGGGACTGGTTCCCTATCATCAACTCTCATATAACATCCCGATGGGATGAAATGTGGCAACAGAGTGGACAAAAAATGCTTTCAGTCGAACCCTCAGTCGGAGAATGCGAAACAAAGTTCACCAACTGAAAAGACCAAGTGTTCATCAACCGCTTGTGCACGGGACACACGTGGTTAACTCACAACCACCTGATGGATGACGACACAGGATCAAATGCGCCACCTTGCCCCTGTTGCCAGCAAGTGGCTTTCAGCGTAAAACACTTACTGATGGATTGCAACGCACTCGCAGCAGCCCGACGAGCGTTCTTAAATCCCCCGTGCAACCTACAAAGCCTACTCACTGACCCAACCTACCGTTAAAAGCTTATCGCTTTCGGAAAACACACCGGGCTATACGAAGCTGTCTAAACCCCAAACACCTGTGCAAGTGAGGCGGTCTCTCCACCCCATTACGCACAATACAATACATTCACGCGCTACTACGCGAATATGCCACAATTGAAATAAGTTCTAGGTTTCATCTTGACATGACTAATATTTTCGCACGCGAGGTTGTGCGGACTTACCTGAATCCATGACGGTCGCGCCCTACGGGGGAGCCTATTACGACTCACGTTGAGGCCCCGGTGGTAGTGGGGCTCAAATCAAATCAAGTATTACATTTTTTCATCTTGAATTCTTGTAATTCAGTGTTCTTTTTGGTTGATAAATTGGTCGTCTTTTTGTTAAAATATTCATTCTTGAGAGGCAAGCTGTTTTCTTCCAAACAGTTTGTGCTGCGGCTCTTTAGGGGGCGCCGGCGACGGTTAAACCGGTTTGGATCACCTGACGCTTCATTTCGTTCTATTTCATTGCCTGGAATCTTTTTGTTGCTTGGAACTGTTGTGCTTGCGTTTCTTAGACCAATAACAAAAGCGGTAGAAATCTTATATTACTTATATTACTAAGACTTGGATCTCCTTAAGGTGTCTGTTCATTTCGGTAGCTCCCTCTGGTGGCGTCTGGTGGATATTTGCCTTGGAATTAGAACGGCTGAAAGTTTTACGATGTTCAAGGACATTCACTACAGTATTTCCATGGCGAAAATGACGTGGCGCCTCTAGTGGCTGCGAAGTGAGGTGAATATGATGAATCGAATGATGCATGGCGTAATAATGTTGAGTCATTGGTGATATGGCGTTGTTTTCTTGAAATTTAAAATTTTTGATCTAAGACTCGAACAATTGAATCATCGTTTATGATTCGAAAACTTAACTTGAATATTACAGAACTTATCTTCAAAATTATAAAAAAATGGACTTCTGACGAAGAGAAAAGTGATCGTTGTTCACCCAAAACTGGAAAAATCACACTAGCTCTGCTATGGACGGTTATTCCTTGGGGCACAATTCCTGTATCGTTTCATTTCAAGGCTCGGCCTCTCCCGCTTGCTTATTATGCATGGAGAAAATAACGCCCTGCCAAACTAGACGAGTCTCCCATTCATCAAAGCAATCTCTAGCTTACTTCTTCCGCCGCTTGGTTTTATTTTTGCACCGTTCGTTTGTTTGGGGGTAACTGAATAATTGATCTGTAAGACAGTCATTTGTTGAGTCCATCCATTTATCAGGTGGTAGTTGTTTGGGGTAACTGAATAATTGATCTGTAAGACAGTCATTTGTTGAGTCCATCCATTTATCAGGTGGTAGTTGTTTGGGGTAACTGAATAATTGATCTGTAAGACAGTCATTTGTTGAGTCCATCCATTTATCATGTGGTGTTTTTTTTTTATTGTTTTTTTTGAAGGGATTGAGTGAAGTGGAATTGTTTTTAAGAAGTCGGGAGCTACAGAACTAATGTATTTCAAGATGGGTTGTACGCAATGACAAAACCTTCGTGTTCTATTCACGTTCATTTCAGTTGTTACGTTTGAAGTTGATTGAAGTTTATATTTGTGAAACATCCAACGCACGCGCGTTCGCAGTTATTCGGTTACCATGACATCATACTGTTCACCATTCGGTTACCATGACATCATACTGTTCACCATTCGGTTACCATGACATCATACTGTTCACCATTCGGTTACCATGACATCATACTGTTCACCATTCGGTTACCATGACATCATACTGTTCACCATTCGGTTACCATGACATCATACTGTTCACCATTCGGTTACCATGACATCATACTGTTCACCATTCGGTTACCATGACATCATACTGTTCACCATTCGGTTACCATGACATCATACTGTTCACCATTCGGTTACCATGACATCATACTGTTCACCATTCGGTTACCATGACATCATACTGTTCACCATTCGGTTACCATGACATCATACTGTTCACCATTCGGTTACCATGACATCATACTGTTCACCATTCAGAAAACTTTATAGCGGTGGCTGCCGTGTCTGGAGGATTGATGAGTTATATAAAGATAGGAGATGTTAAATTTTAAATTCTGGAAAAATATTCATTTGTATTAATTCATGTCAAGGACTTATATATTTCATCTTTTTAGCTACAACAGTTGAGACAGTGACGATATATCAGAAAACCTTATTTGAATTTCACCTATAAAGTCTTCGGCAGGTACCCTTAGGTTGTTTCTTCCTTCGAGTACTTCTTTTATTTGATAGATTGGTAAGTCTATTATGATATCACGCTTCCCTGGGTGCATTGTTGATCACCTAGTTGAGGTCAGTGCATTGCGCATCTTCTCTAATTCAGCTTTTTCCTATAATTCTTCTCCAATTCTTTCTATTCATGCTTTTCATTTGCACGGCCTCCTCGTTTCCTATCTATTATTTTTTCTTCCATTTTTAAATCGCCAAGTATGGATTACGGCGGCCTATACCACCAATATAATAATTATCTGTGATACGTCATACTCAAGTAATTATGTCTCCCAACCTCAGCAAGGAGCCATATTGTCTCACGCAGTGCTATTGGTTTTTCAGCAGAGTGATGAGCCGCGTGTGTCAATCGAACGGGTTTTGGACCCTATCATTGGAAAGGGTTTCGGACCCTGAATTTTAAAAGTGTACGTCCGTACGTCCGTTTCAACTTTCAACGCTCAGACTTTAAAAGATGAAGCTTTCATGCCTCGCAATACGTCATTTAAAAGCTCTTGTGGAGTATAACAATTCAGCTCATGGTTATGTTCGAGATAATTCTTCACTTCTCACACATGTTTAAAGTTATCATAACATGACATGCATTGCTGTAAAGATATTGCGGAGTATTACAGGGATTTTTTTGTCAAAATTAGAGTTAAGAAAGTTGTAAAAAATTTAAAAGACTTTTCAATACGATAATCATAAAAAAAATCTTACAAACTCTTCTCCTTCACTGTTAAAAATGACGGCCGAAAAATTTCCATCGACTGACTTTCGTCAGTCGTTGTACCGTTTTTAGATTAAACCCGCTACTCAACGTATATTTTCCTACATTTTCACTTTCCCACGGTTTTGACCAACGCCGTTTCACCTTTCACCGTTTCATCTTTCACCGTTTCAATGACGAAACCGTCGAATCGATTTTTTTTCTGTATAAAAAGTGCAATTAGTAATGTATTATGCTTTAATATCATAACATGTAAGAGGGATTGAATCTTGACCAGAACCTCGCATTTATAATGCATCCAAAGACTGGATTAGAAAGTGTTTTTGTGCCCACCGCGCACCGCAAACCTTGGTTCCTCTGTTGATTTTTTTATGTGCTTTGTATCTGACGTGCAGATATGCATCCGTAGGAGTGTCCACCTTAATTGTGAAGAGGATGCAAACAGTGAATGCGCGGATGACTCTTCGATACTGACAATAAAGGGCTATCGATTCACATTCATATGCATCTGAAGCCGGAACACACTGTTTAAATAATAAGCAGCGTGTTCCGGCTTCATTGAAGATCGTTCAGGGGCTATGGCCGGAGATTTCACCGTCTGGAGGATGAGCGCTCGAGACCTGTTATTCTGCGAAGTGCTGGAGGGTGAGTGCTCGAGACCTGTTAGGCTGCGACGGGCTGGAGGGAGAGTGCTCGAGACCTGTTAGGCTGCGAAGGGCTGGAGGGTGAGCGCTCGAGACCTGTTAGGCTGCGAAGGGCCGGAGGGTGAGTGCTCGAGACCTGTTAGGCTGCGACGGGCTGGAGGGTGAGTGCTCGAGACCTGTTAGGCTGCGAAGGGCTGGTGGGTGAGCGCTCGAGACCTGTTAGGCTGCGACGGGCTTTGCTCAGAGCGCCGGCGTTCGTCGTCCCTTTGACCGAGTACACACTATTCCTGCAGCTGATCTCATTAAGTTATTATTGACGTTTTAATGTTGTGAAATGAAAACCGGAATTCCCCGTTAGAAAAAGTGTTACGAACCGGCGGTTGAAAATTGATGGAAAACAATTGATGTTATTTTTTACAGTGCTGTTCCAAAGTTATCCTACCATGTGCCAATCTTATTAAGATACAGGATGCGTTGTCAATATTTTTAGGATCATTGGGGATGTCAGTTCCTCCAATGGGCGTACATCTGGCAGAATTTGCTATTATAAAGTGCCAGTACGGACGAATGGTGAAAAAATACAAACCATAGCCTTTAACAGTTCACATGCCGGGCACCTCAGCTGTTCAATCTAATGCCACAAATGCCACTTCGCTATTCCATCAAGAAGAAAATTTTTGAGGTTAGAAACCGATTGGACAAGTACCCCAGCTGTGTTACTGACAAACCTCTAATGAATGGATACCCGCACTGAGGAGACGACTCTCTACTGCAACGCGGCGCCGAGCCAGGATCCGACTGGCGAATGTGGCCTCGACAGGCAAATGCTGATGCCAAAGCAAGAGTGGAGAATATCCCCCCAGCTGTGGGTCAGGTGGTAGCTACGGTGCACCCAGTTTTTGAAGCGAAGACCCTCCGAGTATATGGATAAGCATCTCACTCAACCCAGCACCAGCAGTCGCCATGTCTGTGTCAGCACAACAAGAACTTGCAGACACAAGTTTTTTTATCATGAATATCAGGACCCCATTGTTCTTTACAAACAAGTGCAGTCCTATGACCACCGGCTGCCAATGCTAACTTATTTGTGTGATAGGTTTCAAACTGTTGGTCGCGATCACTATTCTGGATTTTTTTTGGTAATTTAAACTTGAATAATAATTACCACAATCTAATGGAGTCAACAAATGATGTTCATTTTTTTACAAGTGACTTACGATGCTGGGAGACTTAATCGTTCTGTGGTGGCGGACGATGCTGGTTCGCATAGGATACTTATTTTAAAACTCCACTTCAGCTTATCCGTTAAAATAATTTTTAAACTCAAGAAAAAGTTTTTTTGAATATCTGTATGTTTGCAAGAAACTTTGATGCTCTTCAGTCACCACCCGAGACAGTATATTTATTTTAAAAGGTAAATAAAATTGATCGTCATTTACGCGTTCCTGAGTTCAGCTTCGTGTACCATCCTACGCATGATACCCGAGTTATTAAATTTCCTTACCTCATCGAATTTATATTGATAATCCTTCTCAGGACGAGTGAAGTTCGTCTGTAAATGTCACCTTTTCCGCTCGGCTAACGGCGTCCGCCCACTAGGCTCTCACAAATGAATTTATGCGCCGCTCTTTGGAAGACTTCGCTCAATAAGGGACCGACGCATGCATTCCGGAAGACTTCGCTCAATAAGGGACCATCGCATGCATTCCTAATACCATCTCCATTATTAGTGGCATGGATGGTATGGATGGATGGATGGATGGATTCCTGGCCATATTAGATCTAGGACCGTGGCTGCTATTGAGAGGATGCCTGCCTCGCTTCCAACTTTGACTGATTTCGAGCTTGGAATTTCTGGCCCTGGATCACTCACGATGACGTTAGAAAAGCGAGATCAATAATATGGAGTGATTTTTTTCTCTGTTTTCTCAATTTAATCTCAGCGGTGGAACAATTCACTTGTGTCGCTGTTTTAATGCAGTGTTCTACCAACAAAGCTCCCTAGTTATTTAAACCCTGAAATTGTGTCTTCCATCCCTCTTGTGAGGAATTACATCAAACCGCAGTTATCTTTCGAAATTTGAAAAATTGCAGTTTTCAACTAAACAATTGTCCGGGTCTCCTCATCTGGTTTTAAAACTATCATAACATGTTATACATCATTGGGAAGGTATTGTCGACTACTAGATAAAACGAATACTTTTTATGAAGATTTCGTGTCGTACAGAATTTTTAAATCTTTATAAAATAAGATTTTGACATTTGATTTTAAATGTATTCAACTAAATTGCGAAAAAGACACGTCATTTACTCGAATCTCTTACGGTTGAAAGATTTTATCAAGCAGAATTTTAAATTTTAAATAAATCTTGAAGTAATTTGGAGTGTAATGTTTTTAGGTTAAAAATGTTACTAAAAAATTGTAGCAGCATATTTTTTTTATTTAATGGTTTCTATAAATAATTATTAGTCTCTCTCACAACAGTTTTTAATGTCATCATACCAAGCAATATATAATTAAATGCTTTCCTGTGGAGTACTTGAATGATTTATTTTTCGGAAGTGTCCCAAGAAGACACGTTTACCAGCTTGTCATACAGTTTTACGGGAATACGATGCTGGATTGCTGTAGCAGACAACATCTTGTTTACAACATTTTGCGGCTTGCTTTGCCTGGTCAAGTCCGTAGTCAGAATACGAAAGGAAATGTTTCGGCTAGAGTAAAGGCATCGGTGCGGCACCCGTTCACTGCACCACCCGTTCACTGCACCACCCGTTCACTGCGCCACCCGTTCACTGCGTCACCCGTTCACTGCGTCACCCGTTCACTGCGGCACCCGTTCACTGCGGCACCCGTTCACTGCGCCACCCGTTCACTGCGGCACCCGTTCACTGCGCCACCCGTTCACTGCGCCACCCGTTCACTGCGCCGCCTGTTCACTGCGCCACCTGTTCACTGCGCCACCTGTTCACTGCGCCACCTGTTCACTGCGCCACCTGTTCACTGCGCCACCTGTTCACTGCGCCACCTGTTCACTGCGCCACCTGTTCAGTGCATGTTCACTGCGCCACCCGTTCACTGCGCCACCCGTTCACTGCGCCACCCGTTCAATATTCTAAGTCATAATGGGAACTGTGTTCATTCATCTGACCTTGAGACTTAGGCAGTAAATACTACAGTCAATGAGGCTGTTCCGATACACAAGTGTTTTTTGTTTAGAAGATTTCCAACTTACGTAGGATCGGATCTTTATGATAAACATTGTTGTCGAGTGTGATGCGTTAGCACCGTCAACGAAGCGACGGACGCTGTACACGTGTTGCAAAAACTAACCTTATATCAATGTCGTGACCGTCTCTTTCTTACCAATTAAATACATCTAATGCCTTCAACTGTTGATCCACATCGCTGTTATCACAGAATCGCGTTTGAATAAAACTCGGATGGTGTGCTGGCTGTACTACAAGCAAGTCTAGGTTTCAGTGGGCTCGTCTGAACTAATGGTTGCGATTTTTATCAAATTTTGCTATGTAAAAGTTTGTTTTGTGTGAGTAGTCGTTCGCTCTCTTCGCCCCTCTTCAGCTGACCTTGCAAGTATAAAACATTTATTAATGAGTCGTCCCTCAATTCATCGCATTTGAGCGGGCCACAATCCACTTTGCTGATGTTTCATAATTGGAGTTCGTCTTATACTCGGGGTTCAGACCGGAGGTAGGTAGCAAGTGCAGGGAAGTTAGTAATTTGAACCTAGTTATTTGAACCTAGTTATTTGAACCTAGTTATTTAAACCTAGTTTACAATACCTCAATTTTAACGTTATATTTCATCAACCGTCCGGCATCTAGCTACCGGATACACTCTGTGAGATGACGAATATTTTTGTTCCCCACAACGCCTGCGCGATTTTGAGCTCATCCATTAACCTGGCTGCCGTGCGGTTTCCCTTTGTTTACATAACAGTTTCACTATGTCGAGGGTGTAGGTACTGGTTGCCTCAAGACCATCGCAGTGTTTCACGTGCAACCTCCTGTTGCTGAGACGAGAAGCGAACGAGTGTTTCACGTGCAACCTCCTGTTGCTGAGACGAGAAGCGAACGAGTGTTTCACGTGCAACCTCCTGTTGCTGAGACGAGAAGCGAACGAGTGTTTCACGTGCAACCTCCTGTTGCTGAGACGAGAAGCGAACGAGTGTTTCACGTGCAACCTCCTGTTGCTGAGACGAGAAGGGTACGAGTGTTTCACGTGCAACATGCTGTTGCTGAGACGAGAAGCGAACGAGTGTTTCACGTGCAACCTGCTGTTGCTGAGACGAGAAGGGTACGAGTGTTTCACGTGCAACATGCTGTTGCTGAGACGAGAAGGGAACGAGTGTTTCACGTGCAACCTCCTGTTGCTGAGACGAGAAGGGTACGAGTGTTTCACGTGCAACATGCTGTTGCTGAGACGAGAAGCGAACGAGTGTTTCACGTGCAACCTCCTGTTGCTGAGAC